>CEMJ01394040.1:15395-33787 GCA_900068955.1 Clitocybe nebularis | reverse complement strand
ACGGCGGATCGCAGAGTTTTTCAAGGCACCTGGCGTTTGTCTTATCAGGTTGCGATGTGCATCTGCCAACACCCTTGCCACTGTTGGGAGCAACTGAAAAATGTTCTTCAATAGCAACACCCCCATTAACACGAAAAACATACAGCAAACAACGGCGCCATCCTCAACTACATCCGAGCACATACAGCCGCCTGTGTCACTCGCCAGGAGATATCTCCGGTCGCTTGGACAGTCACGGGTATCCATAATGATAGCGGTAGGAACACAATTATTACCTTTTGATTCGAAGCTGGGGACGACAAATCAAGTAATTATTCAAAAATTCAAGAATAAACTACTCACCCTCCAGGACAATTAGTCGCTCTGCATTCTACGACGGAGAGGTCGGAGCTCTGGAAGCAGCCGGCCCTGGCGCCCTTGGTAGAAGGAGCTTAAGACACTGTATCAGATGGCACCCAGCCCTTTTAGAAAACGAGACGAACCTTGGCACCATGTCTCACCAGCCGTTATAGTGGCGGTCGCACGACATTGGCAGCCTTTCCCATGAACGGCGGTAAGGTAAAAGTTACCTGGAGGGTTAGCTCCGCATTTGCTATTCGTGAAGGTCTGATCAACACCGTCCGGAGTGCAGAATTTTCCTGAAGCGTCGGGTTTGAATCTAAAGGCCCCCCGAATATATACCTAGCCCGTCCGGAGGGCATGAAAGTATGACTCACCCTGGTTTATTGCATTCAATGCCACACACAGCTTTACCATTTGCGACGACAGTGCAAGTTGCTTTTCCATGGGAAGGGGGAGGCTGGCAAAGAGTCCCGGTCAGGGAGAAAGCAGCATCTTTGTCGTTGTCTGAGCACGCGCATGTACCGTCGGGCATAGCGAATGGGAATTCCATGAATGGTGGACAGATAGTGGGAGTATGGTCGGGCGGTTTGATAGCAACACAGTTTTTGCCATCATCAGTCTTCGTAAAACTATGAGGTTCAACTTCGTCAGACCCCACGGTGAACCATCCTTATGCGAATCGACTTGCCCATCACGACATTTAAACTGTTACAATGTAAAACGCGGATTGAGACTAATAAACAAAACAAAACGGCAGAGCGAAAACTTACGCTGCACACGCCAACTCCTACGTCTCCAGAGCTTCTACATACATCGATAGCATTCGCAGGCGCAGTGTTGCAACGGGTCCCGGCAGGATTAGGGTTCTCGGGTCTGTCACAACCACACCCACTCTGTAATGGGGAAAGACTTGTAAGCATGCATGTCTCCACCATTCGCGAATACTGACCGGTTTACCAATGAGAAGGGTATAGCCTAGTTTGTTGCAAAATGACGGTCCCTCGTGCTGTAGGACTGATAAGTATTCTTGTGGGTTACGTATATGCAGTCGAGTTGACCTCTTTGATCTCCATTCCCGGGGCCACATTGATTCTTTGGCAACTTTTTCCATCAGTAGACAACTCAGCACTTCGGTCGTATTCTGTCAGGGCGAACAGAGACATGACAAAGGGCACTCACTCACTAGTACATGCTATGGTACACCTTGAGGTGTAGGTGTCCGCATCACCGTCCTGAGTCTCAGAGCAGGCTGCCAAGGCATAATTTGAGTCGCCTCCAGGTGCAGCTATGACCTTAGTGTCAGAGCAGTCTCCTATTTAAATTCATAAAGGTTGCGTACGGCATTTTACGAATCCGTCGGGAACGTCAGCATCAGCGCCGCAGGTACAACGACCATGAGGGTTGGCATAGATACTCGTTCCGTCGAACGTAGCACAAGAGGCCTGAGTATAGGTGACGGACGCAGACGCTGCGCCCACTATAAAGATGAAGAAGATGGAGGACTTGACCAAACAGCCAAACCCCATTGTAAGCACTGTCGAGGATGGAAATGTTATTGGACGTGGGGACAGAAAGGATGCCTTATAACTAGAGCACAGGCGGAACAAGTTTCCCTTTAGAGTTATCCCCGACAAATCTGAGAGGTTGTCATTGTTCATGGTTAGGAGTTGCAGAAGCAACCCAGAACAACCACAGGGACGTTGAAGAACCGTCCGCCATAGTCTGATATCCCAAATCGGCAGCCCCTACAGCTGGAAGGCTAGAGGCTAGGAGCACTACACCACAGTTAAGCCCCTAGAAGAACGCATTTAAGGAAGAAGGTAAATTAGAGTTATAAATACCTCAGTGTGGTAAGGTCCGTAAGGAATACTGTAAATGTCATGCCAGTGATCAGTTACATGCTTGCTATGTCACACTTCCTACACCTCCGAGTCATAGCCTTCTGTGTTTCCTCCGCGTGCTGGCACCTAACGAGTTAAAAGGATCAAGCGAATGCTTCTACTCAGTACGTGTAGTCTGTGAAGGTTGGGCGGACTCACGATGAAGCTGAGAGCGACGATAATGTTACGTATGATACATACTTATTACTAATGCATCTTCATCTCGACTGGCCCTAGTCTCCCCTGTTCATCGTTTTACCTCGAGAATACGAAAGAACATGGCAGGTTGTTCGCGTGCTAATACATGTCCGGAAGGGCGAAGTCCACAACCCTGTTAGGGGTCCCTCAGAAGATGGAGAATATGAACCACTCCATGCTGAATTGACGTCAAGATCATATTGATTAACCTAAATGCACTGAATATCTAACCAGTCTTTCGATGATAGGCAGTTGACAACCCCTCATTATTTCTTCGAGCCAATCTTCACCCGCCGATTTGGATGTGTGGATGGGCCGTGCTCTGTCGTACACGTTTTGCGAAGGGACACACTTTGAGACGAGCTTCTCACCGTGTGATCGAGGAATACGTATGGTACCTCATCTGCATCAGTCAGAGTTCGAACTGTACTTTCACAGAACCTCCAAGACAGCAGGGCCCCTTGTATGAATTATCCTTATTTTTTGGAGTATGCCTGACACAGATAGTGCACTGTAAATTCCGAAATCAGCCAGCTCCTGTTGATCCGTTTTTATCTTTGTAACTAGCCACCCCTGTATCAATTAGAACAACTACTGAAATGCTCTACCCTGAGCCCTAAGGTGTGGGCAAAGTTGGGACAAAGTAACATCTCTGCCAAGCAAAGCCAAACGGCAATCCGAATGTGGAAAAGAAATTGACTAAATTAGGCATCGATCTTCTGCTACAATCGAGCTGCTTGGTCCACATCTTATCCTGAGTCACCCAACTGAAAGACAGGGCTTTTTAAGGGTATAGAGGCCTGTTTAAGAAGTATCACGGATGATACCCATTCTCTTTAAGAAGGGGCTTCTCTGACTCGAGTATATCCCCAGCTCATCATGCGTCTCTTGCTCTATTTCCCTTTAGCCATCCTATGCATCTCGGGACTTAATATTCGGCCTACACAAGCATGGGGTTTCTCGCCAATCCATGTCAACCGGCCCATCTGGAGGTCAGTCGCAGTCGGACTAGGTATTGACCCTACAACTCACTTAATTTCTAAGTAATTGCTGTTGGATCTGGCGCTTGTTCGGCTGGTGCCAGAGGAGTGGTGGTCAACTAAATGCTGGCCCGACCACTCCTCCGATAGTTTGTGGCACAGAGTGCTCACGATAAATTTCAATTTAGATGGGTTCTTATATGCTTCCATTAGAACATTCTTATGGAATGGACAATGTTTGCCTACGACTCAATACTGTACCTCTGCTCCAAACAATGGAATCTATGCATCGAGGGGTGGCCCCTGTAGCTGTGCCCCACCAGGTCAAATATCTGCAAGTAAAAAAGAGTGCAGTAAGTACTCCAGTGTCCTATATACAACTTCCGAACTTAGGCGTAGTGTCTGCTTGCTGTAGACTCTCCCGCTAACGGAAATTCCCACTGCGAAACTGCATCTAACGGTGCATCCAGCTCATGTGTCATTAACTGCATTCCCGGGTAATTAAAGACCACTATTCAAATAAATAAATTTCTCATCTCTCTTACAGCTATATAACCACCGATGATATTACTTGTATCAAAGGTAAACTGAAAGCTAACGACTGCGCCCCACAGCTGGTTGGCACTACCACAGTAGGTGGAGCTTGTGCCTGTATTCCAGAAGGTACTCCGCCGTCTGTGACTTTACAACCTTGCCGTTCGTGTCCTTGTCGTGCGGTTGCTCGGGGGATCTCTAATGTCACCATTTCAGCAAATATGATATACAATTCTGTCAATCCCCCGGGCTTCCATGGCGATATGGCTTGCATTCCTCAGAATGGAGCGGTTGCGAAGTGCATGTAAGCTTTGACTTCCCTGATGTTTCGATGCAAGTTCTAACTCGCCTTCCCGAATCATAGCCCCGACTGCGATCCACCGTGAGTTATTTTATTTTATTTTAGTGACTCACCGAGATACTCAAGATGCTTAAGGTATAAGCCATTCGGAATGGCTGCATGCCAACTGTAAAGTCGAAAGAGGGTTTGTTTCAGAACATCCTGCTGTGGAATCTATATAAGCGAGAGGCAGAAGGCAGCGGTGGATCTGTGCAGAATATGTCGGTGTTCGTGTCGTCGATAGCAGATACTTCAATCCCAATGTTTTTTATTGATTAGAGAAGAGTAAGCCTGTAAGTGCCGCAGTTGCATTGCGCTGCGCTGAAGGGTCGGGAGGAGAGCGTGTAGTATGGTACATTAAGCCACGGCTTATTGTTCCCTGAAACCGTAATACTCAGGGAACACTTGCTCTGGAAGTAGGATATTAGCAACTGTTATTGAGCCATGATAAGCTCACTAGGCTGGTGGCACTACCGACAATAATATTACGAAAGGGATGTTTAAAGTTAAAACCAGAAATTCGGCTTAGTTTCCACAGAAGCTTCAGATCTGAAATATGGAGTGGAGTATAAACATCTCTAGTGTGGATAGAACAGAAGACTCAAGTATATAAAACGCCAGCGACAAACCACTAGAGGTGGCTACTTGACTAGAATGTCTTATTCAAGCCACAAAATTGATTCATATTACGATGGATTAATGCGGCTGCTAAGGCTTCAGTGCCTTAAACTACAGTCTGAGCGGATAGAAGGATGTTTATGTTGCAACAGTTTAGTCCCAACTTGAGTTCCAACTTGAGTCTGTTCAGATGGGTAAAGTTCTGAGTGGTAGTATGCAACACTTACCGGAAAATAGGTAATACATATATTATCCGATGTCTATTCCAGTTGGAGGATCATCCGAACCAAACAAGTCACCATCATCTCCACCCTCAAGATCTCCATCTGCTCTTTCGTTGACTCCGCCATCAGGATCGGTGTCCGCATCCAACAAAATACCCTCCTTCTTCATTCTTTGTTTCTCCTTCATCTCATCCCGCTGTGCTTGCTTCATTTCAAGGTCGGCGGTTAGTTTCTTCAATGCATCTTCAAACCGTTTCTAGTATATGACGAGGTGAGTGGACCTAAGTACCGTTTCGTAGACCTTGGCATACCTTGATTAGGGGGTTTACCGAGCTCGCAATTTCCTTGCCCTTCTTCGCAACAGCAGCCTCCAAATCTCTGATTTCTTCGTTGATCAATTTTCTTGCCTGAACAGCCTCATCATCCTCATCCTCATCCTCCTCTTCACTTTCTTCATCCTCTTCCTCTTCATCATCTCCGTCACCTTCATCATCTTCTTCGTCTCCGAGAGCCAGGTCTAGTTCCGCCGCTAGTTCCTCGTCGATGTCGCCCTCTGCCCCCTCGTCATCATCGTCATCCCCATCACCATCATCCCCGATATCGTCCCGAGGAGTTTGAGGTTCTCCAAGGTCAGATATTGCTGGTGTGGGAGCATCGAGAGGTTCTTCGCGTTCTATAAATTCAGAATCTGACAAATCGGGATTTACATTCTCGAGTATTTCTGAAATGAACATGAAGAAGCGGGGGGAGGGCTCAAAATAAAGGCCATACCATATTTAACTTCAGAAGCTATAGCATCTTCGTCCAATAATCTTTCTACCTCTTGTTCAACGCTTTCGATCGTCTGTTATGGTTTAAGCACTAGGCCATGTGTGAAAACTAGGATACCGACTCTTCTGTTAACTCTTTTACGAAATCTGCGTTTCCGGACGTGGTGCAACGGTGGTGTGATTCCGTGTGGCCAAATGAACTCATCTATATTAAAGTTTTTATGGGTGACCACAGGTTCATCGTTTTCAATCTTGTTTTCGATCACAAGCATCTGCAAATTAGCTTGTATAAGAGACTAAGAGTCTTGTATAAAGGTCATTGCAACCTGGCATATATCTGCGACTTTGAACATTTGCTTATTGTCCAGTGTTTTCTGAGACTCGATGATACAAGGAAGATCCACAAGTTTAGCAGAGTAGTTAGAGTGGCCCATATGGAAGACAGCTCTACGGGAATCTGCAAAAAGAAATGGAGGAGTAAGATGGAGTATTCATGGAAGCAAATAGTCGCCATACCCTTAAATTTGAACCATACGTCGTTGCCAATTTCACGGGCCGCGACCATTTTCTTCATCCTCTCTGCATCTTCTCCTGGGGGCATTCGTAAGATAAATTGTTCTTCAAATGCTAGATCCTCGTCATCCGAGTCCAGCTCTCTGTCGTACTGCCCTAAGAACGACATTCCTGGAGCCTGTGAAGCTGCCTTGTCGCTCAACTTGAGCTTAAGTTTCGGTTGAGGCTTTGTTCTTGCGGTCGAAGATCGTGTTGTACGTTCCGAGTTGTCCATCAATGGATGCGCAGGTGGATTACTTGAACTTCGCAAGCGGGAAGATGAGGCCATTGAATGTTCCGCTACGGTCCTGGGACGTGGGTGGGCACGGAAGGAATTGGCATTCGTTGCATCATTAGCTGTTGTGGATGGACCAGCTTGCATTTCTACGGCTTCGATATCATCAACAACAATGAGGTCTTCGTCCATGTTAGGCGATATAACTGAGGACGTTCAATTATTACTCCTAGAACGCGGCACTTGTAGCTAGTCACGTTACCAACATATAATTAACCTAAAATTAAATTGCTAAATTCTACCATGTAGTTTTAATCCCGCTCCTCTTCATCTAAATCATGTCGCATCCGTGCAAGCCCGGAACCTACTATCACAACATAGGCCACTAAACTCCCGATGGCCAAACCGAAGAAACCCCAGCGCATTCGGTCATAATGGACATCCTCTGGTGTTTTCTCTGTGGTTTTTTTCAAAGACGATCCGGGAAGTAATGAGCTCCATAGAAATTTCTTTGGGGAAGCTATGCGCATCGGTGAATCCGTGGTATCAAATATCTTGTCGTAGACCCGACGAGCATGAGCAGAAAGTGTAGGATAAGAGTCCGTGACAAACGTCTGGATGAAGGGATCCGGATACTTAGGGTTTAACAGAAGAAGTATGTGTGCTACAAGTATAATATCAATTGTTGTTGGTCTGCGCGGGGTTGAGCATCTCCTTGCAAGACAATTCAAGAAAATATTTACCCGCTTGAATAGATAAAATCCCTATCACCGAGTAGTCGAGCATAGATATCAAATAACGTCCGCGCTTTCTCCAGCACCTATCATAGGTTAGACACGCTTTTACTATGAAGGGAAACATTGCTTACTTTTTCGCGCTCGAATGCTTGTAAAAAGACATGTTTCGTTTCTTCATCCTTCTTTGGCTTCGACTGTGCTCCAAAGGGCTTCTTGTCTTCCTTCTCGACCTCGGGGAGGCCCCATAGCCCAGCGGCCTCCAGCCTTGGCTTGTAGGACCCACGTATCCTCCCAGGGACAAAATATCTCTGAGGGACAGGTAGCATAGACGCTAGCGCCGGATTCGTCAAACCCGCCCAATTTCCGTGATGCGAGTACAAAACATGATACTGTGAATAGAATAAACGATGTTAAGATCCCTCTTGTAGACAGCAACTTACCACAATATCTCCCAAGTTAGACTCCATGTGCGCACACCAAGCAGTCTGCTGAGACTTCTCCGTTGGAGTCAGTTTTTCATCGGGATTCTTGCTGGGGACATTCCCAGAATTTTTGAAAGCCGCAACATATTTCACGATCAATGGGAGGGTCGTCACGATGTGTTGGTCATGAATCAGGAATGGGAGCTGTCCTTTTTGCTAGTTGTAGCAAATACATCCTTGAGCTAAAATTGACACACGCACCCACCCGTTGGAGAGAGGTCTGGGTTGTTACACTCTACGATAGAGAATTTACCCGGTATGGCTTGTTGCATATAAATCACCGCAGCAAGACACGAAGGATCGATAGAGGGTAAGCCCCAGTTGGCCGGCCATATGTGGAGAATTACTTCGCTTGAACTTGTCATGTTGAGAATCGTTTGGACCAGGTTTGGACTTCGCCGCCAAAAGAGAGAAAAGCTGACCACGTGATGCATACCCGCGAAGTCCCTTGGATTCAAACAAGTTGAAACAACTCCTGGTAAAAGTTAAGCTGGCCGCCCAGCACCCACCCCACCTGCACTCTGAAAATCCATCATTACGCCATGTTTTGTGTTCGATTATAGGTCCGGGGGGAGACGTCCACCATGGCTTAACTTCCAACATGTGATGATGATGTGTCGGGCCGCGAACGTTCCGCCCGACGACATCTCTTGGACAAATTTAAAGTATTGACGAAGCTTAATCTTCGGGCCTGCACCATCATCAAATATGTGATCATGGCAACAATACTAAATCTGACGCAAGGCCTTATGCCCGTAAGTCTCAATTCGCAACCACAAGGAACTTTTGCACAGTACTCGATCCAAGTGATGTCACGAAACAAACAAAACTCCAACTTGAAGTGGTGTGTGGTACTGCGAAGTTCAAACCCTGTACTTTATATCTGCACCCGTGACGACGACCCGGGCCGTAAGAACATGTCTGTCCACGCCCACCGCGACGCCGGAAGGTTTACTGTAGCACAGGAGGAACATCTTTGGGAGAAACTCGGTCTCAGTCATAGAAACCTAGTGGATTCCGTCTAAATTGTCATGGGTCCTTGGAGAGCGGTGGTCACAGGCCTGTGTCGCTTGTTCTTTCCACAAGAAACGATCATTTAAAATGTGATCAGGCTCTTTTCTCTACCCCACTTCAAAAATCATGAAAGTCTTTGCTATCCTTTCTATCATTTCAGCGGCTGTCTCAACCTGCTCTGCCCTGCTTGCCTTTCCGGGGGCTGAAGGTACGTATAGTGCATAGTTAGCATATACAATTTCCTGAACGCCATCCGCGATTTAGGCTTTGGAGCTCAGTCTACTGGTGGAAGGGGCGGCAGCGTATACATCGTAACTAACCTCAATGATTCTGGTGCTGGTAGTTTCCGCGATGCCGTCTCCCAGCCAAATAGGGTTCGAACGCAGCATATCCCCCTTGACCCATCCCTGACCGTTAAACGCTCTGTTAGATTGTTGTATTTGCCGTAGGGGGTCTCATTACTATCAGTAGCAGGATTGTGGTCAGTAGCCATGTCACTATTGCTGGTCAGACCGCTCCTGGGCAAGGCATTACCGTATACGGTAATGGCGTATCCTACTCTGCAGCGAGCAATACCATTACACGTTATATTCGATACAGAATGGGAAAACCTGGTATGTTACCCAATTTCTCGCTCCAACCCGGTGACAGCGACTTACTCTACTTGGCAGGTGATTCCGGAAAGGATACTATCACAATCGCCAATGGCGCAAACATGATTTTCGACCATGTTTCTGTGTCATGGGGTCGCGATGAAACCTTCTCCATTAACGGAGATGTATCCAATGTTACTATTTCCGATTCTATCATTGCTCAAGGACTTGAAACCCATTCTTGTGGGGGTCTTATTCAAACTGATGGTGGCGTCAGCATCATTCGTACATTGTATATCGACAACCAGACTAGAAACCCCAAAGTAAAGGGGGTTAATGAATTCGTTAACAATGTGGTTAGCACCTTTCGCTCCAAGGCTCTACCCGAGACCACCTCATGATTCCTGTATCGCATAGGTATATAACTGGGGAGGAGGTGGTGGCTACATTGCTGGAGATTCTGCTGGTCCTTCGTACGCCAACATCCTGAATAACATATTTATAAGGTATGTCAACGCCCATCAATTCTCTCTTGAGCTGATCGGTAACGGACATACTAGTGGGCCTTCGACATCTGTCTCCCCATGTAAGTGCTTCCCATGGCTGTCATGATTTCGAAGTCTGTAATTCTGCAACTTTTAGTTACTCGTGGAAATGCCAACTTCCACACGTACGTGTCTAACAACTACTATGACCCTGATCAAGTTTGTCTTTCTCCAACACAATTTAGATCTACTATGGCTTAATTCTCACCCCAGGACGGTACTCTTAATGGCTGGATCCTGTCCCAAAGTACAGAGAATTACTCAGGTGTTGATTTCCAAACCACGAAATACAAATACCCCACCGTAGGCACCCTCCTTAGCCCGACCGACGCCCTGGCCAAAGTTAGAGCTTCTGCCGGTGCCAGCAAGTCGCGGGACCGCGTTGATACCTACTTGATCAATACCGAACTTGCATCTCTTGGCAAGATTGGGGCACTTATATCGGATCCAACGGCTTCACCCATGAATGGGCCAGGACCAATTTCTGGAGGGACTGTATGTTCCTTACACCCAACAATATCATTCTTGTCAGCTCATCGCTCTATAGGCTCCGCTTGATACTGACAAAGACGGAATTCCTGACGCTTATGAAACGGCTCACGGTACCAATCCGAACGTTAACGATTCTGCGAAAATTGCGTCCAATGGCTATGCTAGTAAGTTACATCCCAGGTGTAAATGTCAACCAGCTAAATATCTCACGCAGACATTGAGAATTATATTAACTCCTTGGTTTAGCTTTTCCGTAACACATCTGTCCGCCACTGTAATTCTGTGAAGAAGCGAAATACACAAAACATTGGTTTCCTTTACTAAATTCTACATATACACAGCAACAAAGCAATGAACAAAACAAGATAACATGGACAACACTATGATTGACAACTAATCCCAGCTGCCAAACTGACTTCCTTCTGCTTCACTCTTCCAACTGCTGAACTGGCTTCCAGCGCCCCCGCCCGCTTGGGGGCTGAATTGACTCTCACTCGTTTCGGTGCTGCTCCCACTGGCATCATCCGAGCCGTTTTGATGATGCTCAGTCTCGTCATGGAACATCATTATGCCTTCTCCAGGAAAGCTCTCGGGCCTTGATGGGACTGCTATATAACTTACTGCCCTTCGCGCCCCTGGATGGCGTGGCTGTTGAGTGCCCTTAGCATGAATCAATAGGTGTAACAACAGCGGTCCAAGATGAGACTTACGACACCTAGATTTGATAGTCTTGGTTTTTTCTTGGGAGGAGGTAGGGATGGATTTTCCGCTGAGGGCATCGTCGGAGGCATGCTCACAACACGGCGAACTTGAACTCTCTTGGCCGGGGGTACAGGGGGAGCTGGTTGTTCTGTTGCTATTCCTTGAGACTCGAGAAAGTCTGTTTAATTACAATTCATCAATAGAGCTCGATGTTCATTAATCGCACATGAGCTCACCCCGAGACCTATATCGAAAGACGAAAGATACATAACTGCTTGCCTTCTTCGCATCAGGAGTGTGCGGTTCGTAAGGCTTTATTGACCATGTCGTGGCATATTGATCATAAGCCTGAGTTTCTTCACCAAACCTGACAAGTAGAGTTGTGAAATAGAGCCCACCGTCAGACCAAGTGGTCTTACCCAACGCGAAGTTCTCCTGGCTTTCTTTTTCCTAAGACTGATTGTGGGAGGTCTTGAATCGGGTTTGCAGGCCTGCTGGAAACGCGTTCAACTCGTTTGATGCGTAAAGTGACCACCCCCACCCCCACATCCTTCGCCCCAACGTCTGAAGCGTTCTGTCCCTCTGCTCATTGTCAGTATCATGAATACAAGCACGAAGGGATTCACATACCTGTGCTTTGAATCTCTTGAAACATAAAAGGTCGCTCTGAAGATACAGAGGTTCTGACGCCTTGCCTCGACGCTTGACCTTCACCAAATAGAAACCGACCCGGTACAACATAACCATCCAAAGTAATGAACCCGCAAGTATCCACTTTTCCTCCGTGATCTTGCCAATGTACTGCAAACTTCTAGAGAATCCACTTTAACGTAAGTGACTGACAATAAGAAATTGAAGGTCTACATTCCTGTCCTGCTTCACTGGGAATCCAACACGAAACCTTATGAGACTGTTCGTCCACGGCGACTAAGTATTCAGGAAGAGCTTTCTCGTCAGCTACTATCCATGCAGAGAATCCTCGATGGGTCAACATCGTAAGGACCTCTCAGTTGACTTGGGAATCGAGAAACTTCTAAGTTTGAAGCCTGTGAACCATGGACAAATCTGTACGTCAGAACAAGCCCATATATAGAAGACATGAGGGTTTGCTACCGCAAAGAAATATGATACAAGAAAGGACGGGGGCTTGCTTTATCGAAGAGCTGGGGAAAGATAAAAATTCGAACAAGCAACCCAAATTCAGCTCAAAATGATCGGCGATCGTGTCGATTGTTGTCACGTGACCCCGTTCAATGCTCCTTCTATTAGTCCGACAAACGTTTCTTGCGCGACAAACGTATCTGCGTCCAATCCTTCACTATTCACTAATGACTCCCAAAGCTGCATCCTCCTCTAAACGCAAAGCTGCTAACTCGGATAACGAGAGCAGCAAAGCTGAAAGTTCAACAAAGAAGGCCAAAATATCGCCCACTGCACAATATACCAATAAAGTACTTCCGGTAAACATATCTTTTCCCCAGAAAGCGCCTGGAACACTACGCCTGGCAACCTGGAACGTGTGTGGCCTTGCTGCAAGCCAAAAGAAGGTACGTCATGCTCGAATCACCCCACTCATATCTTCTCATTTTATAAACAGGGCTTCAAATATTATGTGGAAGCCGAGAATCCGGACATCCTAATCCTTACAGAAACCAAAGTCACTTTGCCCACTCTCGTGCTCCGCAACGGCTAATCTTCGCGTACAGGTAAACAACGAACCAGTAGATCCTGTAATAACGGAACGCTTTCCTCATCGCTACTGGTCAATATCAGACAAGAAAACCTATTGTAATAAGCCAATTCCTCCTGGTTATGACAGAACTAAGCCAGCGGAATAGCTGGCACTGCAATATTATCAAATATCAAACCATTGAGCATCGACAAAACGCTTCCTGGGCACCCCAGCCCGACATCGGTCAAAGGTCGAATTATAACGCTGGAATTTGAGACGTATTACCTGATTGGTACCTACGTTGTCAATGCCGGCACTGGTTTAAAGGTTTGTGCCATTTCCTGGCTACATTAAAGAGGCAGTGACAATGATTTCTATTCACCAGACCTTGGACGAGAAGAAAACGTGGAATGTTCACTTCGAAGCCTATATTCGTGACTTGGACAAGAAAAAGCCGGTTATATGGACTGGAGATTTGAATGTTGCTCCCACAGAACTTGGTGCGCTATGCCAACGATTACTACCTACCCCGAGTATGAACTTTCATGACAGACCTAACAAACCCCAAACCAAACTGGAATAAGACGCCAGGCTACACCGAAGCTGAGACGACTGCCTATAAGAACATACTGAACCCCCCAGAACCAAACCTGAAATTTGTAGATGTCTGGCGTCAGCGCCATCCTAAAGACAAAGAATATACGTACTTTTCATATCGCTTCAACTGCAGAGAAAAGGGCATCGGGTGGAGACTTGACATGTGTATGTATCATCGCCCCTGGTACCCTGACAATGCCACTAACTTCCCGCCTGACAGTTGTCCTGAGCGAGCGGGTTGTAGACCGAGTGAAGATGGTGAGTTTTTTGGCCACTAATCCTGATATACTTTAAAAAAACATTCCATTAGTGTGAGATTAGGGGGGAGATATACGGAGCCTCAGACCACTGCCCCTTGGTCATGGAAATTGAACCTATTGAACCCACAAGCTGAGGGACATAGCCAGTTTTATCATCTAGTTCCAGAAAGCAACTAGCCACACCTACAATCTTGCTTAAGATTTACCGTCGCGTTGAATTCGTGTTCTACCACCCATACCTAGCAATTACTCAACGACACTCACCCTAGTAGTAGGCCCATCTCATTTTTATTGTTTTATAGGTATCTTATTACGATGATTCTTGAACAAATATTCAATACTCTCCGAACCGTACATGGCCAGTCTGCTCTGCGTGCGCACGCGCTCCCTTTTCTCCTTTCAAACCCTGTCCACAATCCTACAATACTGGGTGAACCTCACAAACAATTAAGAAAACACCCGAAACCTACCTCGCATTTGAGATCAAACGTAGAAGTGTTCGTGAACGCCTTTTTCTCCCTCAATATGGTTGCTAATTTCTTGGCAGCCACAAACATTGGGTCATCGTCTGATGATGATTCCTGATGCATTTTTGAGCCCCCCAATACCCCGTGTCACAAACACTAAACGTACCACAGAAAACATAGTCTGATGCCATTCACTCGGTGCATCGGCCATAGGAGCAAGTGTCGCCGCATCATAATGGATACCCGAATATATCAATATGCAGCGCATGCCGCCCCCGGCACCTGGAGGAGAGAAGCGGTCTATGCGCCCAGTTTCAACGTCGATGCTGGCGATCTCGGTCCGGAAATGCGAAGCAAGGATACCAAGCTCGATGGCCCCGCCCCACGTGGATGGCTTGAGTATCGTAGTCATGTATTGCGACGGGGGCATTCTAGGGATTCCGATGAGCTACATACTGTATACGGTATGATGTCATGAGAGTGGTGGGGCGGAATCGTACCCTAGGATTGCCTCGTTATACGTTTCAGAGTCCTTTCGGATGCCTTCAGCGACAACTGAACAGTTCCTGCACATCAGATTACATGAGGATAACGGAAAGATGGTCGTAACAGACTCTTGCGCATTTCGGGAGCCTTAGAGATATCCTGCTCAAATATGAGAGACACTGCCGAGAAGAGACACGAATTATCGTCGGGGACAATCTATGGGCGTACCACACGGATCAGTAAATATTTATGAGACACGATGCGATGCTGACTCTGTGAATGAGAACACCCCCGTCTGTCGGAACGAAATCAGGTCCGCTTGACTGGGGAGCCGGTGGGGGGGCCACAGGAAGCGTCGGTGCTCGTGTGGTAGTAGATCGGGGTTCAGGGGGCGCGCTGAATCCTTGCGTCGGTGGCATACCACCACTTGCAGCTATCGACGACGAGCCCCGACCGGGCTCCGGAAGCTCATTGACAATTATCTGTTCACCGACTTTCAATCCAAGGCTCGCGAGAGGGAGTTCCGGGACGAGAACAAGTGGATGCGGTGGATAGCCAGCCTTCACTAAACGTCTGCGTCAAAGCCCTGTCGCAATACTGGACCGGAAGAGATGACGTACGATCTTGACGAGACGGAAGTATATCAGAAACTGCATATATTTCCTGTTGTAGATCTTGAACCGTGAAGTCATCGCGGTCAAACGCCAACTGGATGGTGGATACACCTTTAGGGTGGCGGAGACGAACAGGCGCCATTGATAGAAGATCTCTGATTTTGACTTTCAAGTTGCTCCCAGTTGCAAAGCCGATGGGAGGAAGACGGCACGCGGTTAGCAGAGATCTTATCAGGGCAGAGATCTTATCTAATCTCCTCTAAATCTAATGCAATACAGGCAATTTTCCACTAGCCTTGGCAGCAATGGCCTCATACTTCCGCATCCCTCCTTCCAACACCTTGAGCTGGCCTTTTACTAACCGATAGACTACTCCAGGTTTCGCCTGCCAACCGTCCTTCGTCTCTTCTTCCTCTTCTTCGTCGTCGCTGTCACCAGTCGTCTCGTTTGGTGCTTCCCCTTCCACAACGCAGCGCATGAAAAATCTAGCCCGCCGTCAGGAATATAAGTACACTAGAGGGAAAGGGGGAAATACCTGTCGTGAGTAATGACCAACAGCGCGCCCTGGAACTGCTTGAGGGCCTCAATCAACGCGAGGACAGTATCCGAGTCGAGATGCGTCGTCACTTCATCGAGCACCAACAAATGCGGCGGCGAGTATATGAGCTTCGCAAGCGCCAATCGGACCTAAATTCATTTCACCCATCAGCCCAAGCGTTCCTAATCACTACAACCCCGAGATTACCTTCTGCCCGCCCGACAGAGCCGCGATCGGCACGTCGCTCGCTATTTTCCCAGGTAGCCCCAACCCCCCTAGCAAGCCCCTGATCTCCTGCTCGCTCATTTCCCCTCCTGCCAAATCCATCATCTCCCGGAGCGCGGTCAGCTCCGGATACGTCGTGCCCTTCTGCTCGAGTGCCTCGACAGCATGCTGCGAGAAGCACTGTATCTTGGCCCTGGTATGTCTCGTTGCTGTTCCTTTTGTGGGCTTCAGGCCAACGGTGGTACCACCACCGGTCCCCCCGGAATCTTCCACACCCACCACCAGGCCCACGAGTGTCGACTTGCCACTTCCATTGAGCCCTGCTATCCCCACTCTCTCACCAGGATGGATAGTTAGCCGGATGTCCGCCAACGTTGAGGTTTTAACCCGCGGGTAGCTAAAGCTAACGTTCTCAAGCGAAACCAGCGCGCCTGGGAACCTCAATACCGGAGGCACGGAGGGTATGGATACCTTGACCAGTGGGTCCATGGTAGGTATTTCGATAGCGCCGCGTCTCGAAGCATGATATCCCACCAGATCTCTGTTGAGCTTGAACCTCCCGCCTTTCAATCCAACCTCGAGCCCTGTCCGTTCCTCAATCTTCTTCCGTCTGGAGGCCACCTGCTTCAATTTCTTGTCGTCTCCTGTTCGCTTGGCGGCGCTGAGGGCAGATGCGATAGATGATTCCATGTGCTTTGTCTTTTTGTCCTGCGCAGCTTGCATGCGCGTGAGGTATTTGGTTTGGGACCGCCGTTCGTGTTCATAGGCTGAGAGGTTGCCTTTGAAGTGCTCTAGCCCTTGTTCTCGGAGAACAAGCAATTCATCGGCCACTGCATCGGCAAAGTCACGGTCGTGCGTGCTGTGAGCTGGTATTCAGCAACTGCAAGGTCGAAATATTTAAACATTCTACTCGCATTACGACGACGGTTGTATCTGTGAGTGACTGGACATATCCTTGGAGCCAGACAATGGCAGGCAAGTCGAGGAAATTTGTGCACTCGTCCAGTAGCAGGATATCGACCTTTTGAAAGAGAGCGCATGCTAAAGAACAGCGCGTGCGCCAGCCGCCAGAAAGTGTGTTAAACGGCCGTACGATGGCTTCCGCAGAGAATCCGAGGCCCAAAAGGACAGTACGTGCCCGTACTTCCGCGCTGGCAGAATCCATCGCGTCGAGAGATAACTGGATATCGGCCAGAGTGTCGACAGCAGCCCGCGTCTCGTTCTGTACCGAAACCGGGTCAATTTCACTGGAGGGCTGCTGAAGGAGCAGCTCCGAGGCTGCGACCTGCTCCTCTGCGGCGATGAGTTCTTTCCGGGCCTTTAAGCCCCTAGCCCCGCTTCTCCTGGCTGCTATTTTGGCCATCTCGTCGTGATTTCGTTTTAAACGCTCGTGATTGAGTTTGCGGATGGCTCGAACGACTGCTAGAGGATCTTTTGTATTTTCGAGAGCTTCTGATAGATCTGTGTTTTGAAATAGATAAATCTCTGAAGCTTCCAGATAAAAAATATGAAGGTATACGTTTTGCTTCTACCAGCGCCCTCTCCCGCTTGGCATCGCTGCGCATGACACGTTCGAGAACAGTCCCGTCTTCAAAGCTCAACCCGGCCAAGCTCTCGTCAAGGGAGTTAGTATTCACGATGTTCGTTTGTCCGAGCAAGAGCATATGCACGCTCCATGAGACGCCCGGTATTCGGCCTTCTGCAAGTGCGCGAAGTAAAGTAGATTTTCCGGTTCCGTTGCGACCTACGAGAACATAATGTCTATTCTCGTGGAGGGTGAGGTTAGCGTGACTGAGGAGATCACGGCCGCCGAGGGTGAGGGTTAGATCCTTGATATCGATCTATGGTTGCCAACAGGACTACTGATCAGGCTCTAATGCGAAATGCTGCTTCATGACTGTTGTTACCTCCTTGGTGGTGGGCGCATTTGTTGCGTCGACATGAAAACGGCTTTGTTGAGCGGATACGATCAACTGGCCCTCGTCGGAACCGAGTTGTTTCTTCTTGCTATCTTTCGGAGCCATGATATATGAAGGTTGTTACGAAGTGGATACGTAGATAGTAAAACATATAGATTTACAGCGACATTTATACGGCCTTTCGAGTCAGGGATGCAACATGGATCCGTTGAAGTGACC
Organism: Clitocybe nebularis; assembly: GCA_900068955.1. Classification (NCBI taxonomy): domain Eukaryota; kingdom Fungi; phylum Basidiomycota; class Agaricomycetes; order Agaricales; family Clitocybaceae; genus Clitocybe; species Clitocybe nebularis. The sequence continues at coordinate 15,552 of CEMJ01394040.1, read as the reverse complement.
CATAATTCGGAGCCGCGCCACTTGAAGATCATTAATTGATAGAGTTTTCTTTTCAAGTCCTTGAAACCCGGAGAATTAGATCAAGGTGTTTGGCTGCAAGGGCAATGCCCAACAACGCGTATACCTGATTAGAAAATAGGAGGAATACTAAAAAGGG
>CEMJ01394040.1:0-10051 GCA_900068955.1 Clitocybe nebularis | reverse complement strand
AATGTTCTGCCCTGGCATCCACCGCAGGCACTGATGAGAGAATATGTAACAGTGCTGCAGACGCAAGATGTAGAGATATTTCGAGTGAGGTCGGGCCCTATGTAGTGAGTGCCGAGAGGGATTTGATCAACTTGCGCTAGGGACAGAAAGCTGTTAAATCAGACTAAACAAATTGTATGTCGGACACTACTTACCGCCAGGGTCGCAGACAGATTCAAGATAAGCGGCCACGAGACAGGGTGTCTGGCCAAGAGAGTTCAATGCCTGAATAACGATTCCGGAGTTTAGTTGACATTAAGTATTGCAGGAAGTATGTTCAGACCCATTGGTAGTCGGGAACGCACTGGTCAACATTGCTGAACTGCGAGATCGTGCTTGGCACCAATGCGAACACCAACGATATCAAGCCAAAACGAGTCCTTGCCATTGTGGATAATTTTCAGCTCCCGGCGGCAGTAGCGTAGGCCTCTGCGGAAGCCTTGGGTAATGAGAGAGGTTCGTGCAGAGTGACAGATACTGGCTATAGTAATATTTGAGCGCCATAAAGTAGAGCTTCTAAACCATATCAGCCGTCACGAGTAAACGAGCAGATGCATGGGGGTGGTGGCTCGAAAAGTCCAAATGGATCTATTAACATCATGATCGGAACTGCATATATGTATACATGCTGTGACTCGAGTATATTATTGAGCTAGATGACAGATATCGATGCATAAGATGTTAGTGTTCGCACCCCTCAACACAGGCAGGAGAATCGATGTATGATACATCACGAAAAGTATCCAAGCTCGATCTCGACGGGATCATTATCATGTTAAGAGTAGGCTTAGATTTCAGGAGCACCAGTATAGTGGCGTCCTTGTCCTTGTTGGGGGACATGATACACATTTCCTGGTTGATTGAGACCTAAGAATGGCTGCTGTCCCTGTGTAGTGTACAGCGAGGATGCTGTTGCTGTAGACGGGTATGTGCTTGGATCAGAGGGATCCTATTGACATGTTAAAAATATATTACAGATTGAAGAAAAATATAGAAGATCTCACGTAAAGCTTAGGCGACGGTGCAGCGGCGAAAGGGGAGGCGCTGTTGAAGCTCATTGGGGTTGGAGCGGTGGTGTGTGTTCCCGGAACGCTGACAGAGGCAGAGTGCACCGTTGAAGTGCCGCGACGGCGGCGGCGGCGAATCAACCAAAATGCAAGTGCTGCAACCAATGCAAGGAAAACCACACCACCAACCACACCGCCTGCAATGGCTCCCGCGTTGGTACCGCTACCTTTGTTAGAAGAGGCAGGTGATGTGGGCTTGTTACCCCCAGTCATGGTTATTTGAGGGACTCCACTTGATTCAGGAAGATCTATTGTCTAACATTGGTGCTAGCCCGGACGTGAAACGAAAAGCACGCTCACCGTCATTCGCTTGAGCGGTTATAGGATCAAATTCGTCAGATGCCTTCATGCACTTGTAAGCAGGTGGGGATATCATAAACCAAGAGTATTACGCACTGAGACGTCCAAGTAGGCATAATGGGGTACAGAGGTCCCAGCGGGAATGTTGTTCAGGAAGCTGAGAAGCTTTGGTGAAATTCATGTAAAAGAGGACAAGCAGTAAACTTACATAGACAAATAGGGAGTGGTGCAGTTTGAATTATAGGCGGACCACCTAAGTGATGAATAAGGGGAGTCAGAACAGCCACAACGTAGACATAGACCACATTACTTCAGGTACTCCCTCGTTTGACAGAGGGAGCATGCACTGAGCAGCGAATAGAACACAGAACTGCATCTACAGGAGTTGGCTTGCGTTACAAATGGGCCAACATAGAATTCATCGACATCAAGTGGTGGAATATTGAATTCTTGAATAAACATGATCAGACCAGCATTCTGAAAAGAAACGAACTACAGGTACGTACGACCTCCATTACATGTACCACCAAGGTAGCTAGCAATCGCACATGGGCTTTGTCCTTTTGTGTTGAAGGTCTAAATAGTCATACACGGTTGGTGAAAAAAAGTCCCGATGTAAAGTAGATGGGATGCGCACCCATGCATACTGTGGATCGGTGCATGTAGCAAGAGGCTGGCTAGTTGATTGACCAGCGGTGTAAGAAGCGACGACGAGGGCAACTCCAAGAGCTCCGAGCATGGCTTTGATGTCTGGCGGTCAACAAGGGAGATTCGGAGGCTTCCATCCTAATTGTATGAAGGCGCATGCCCCTGAATCAATGATGGATCCCCAGCGCCCGCAAGTCACGGAGTCATAAGGTTCGAAGACACCACAGCACTGCCTCCTGATTGTGCCTACCAAAAATGTGTAGAACTTCCGGGCCATAGTTCCCCAGCAACAATTCCTACAACTTGTCAACATGATTGCGTTCTATTTCGTGTTAAGTTCTGGAAGGATGCAGATATCGTCTCCAACTTCGAAAGGGGGGGTGGACCCCCTACCAAAACTCCCAAATTCTAACTGTCACTGTCACTGTCATTGGGCGGTGACAGATTCTTATCAAAGAGACGCGGACCATAAGTAGCCTGCCTGCGCCTTTAACAAGGCCAAAATGGGACAGTTTCTCTGCCCCTTCTTCCGTGTTAGTCGCTCAAGTGTATATATGTAATATATGTGACTACTTATCCATAGCTGCCTTTATCTTTATTTATAAGGTCGGCCGAATCGTTTGAGTTCGGGGAGACCATTGTATACCGTAGCACCAATTACACGAAGAACAAGATTGAGAAGTATAAATGAACGTAAAAGTGATAAAGAATGTGTGATTGATCAAATGAGGGGAGGAGGACCTGTTGGGTGTCTAAATCGGCTCAGACATTAGGGTGTTCCATAGATCTGACGGATCCGTATACACTTGAGTTACTGAATACGGCACTGGTAGGGGAAGCCAGTGATGAGGTATTCTATAATAGCGTCAGTACATTGAGTGAGTAAACTAAACCAAATTTGACCCACGGCAGAAGAAGATGCCAGTTGTGAAGGCACAGTATTCGCGAGATATTGGCGCATATTGTCAGAGTCATCGGTAGGTGATCGTATGATGGGAGACTCCAGAACGGTCCCTGACTGTGCCATACGGCGCCGGCGACTGAAGTACCAGAATGCAGCACTGATAAGAAGCGCGGCGCCTAGTAAGCTACCGACAATACTTCCCATAATGATATTGGCATGCGCTTCAGAAGAGGAAGCGGACGAGCTACCATTGTTGTTAGCCGGAACACTCGCCGCAGCTTGGGACGTAGAAGTCGTCGTTTCAGCAACTGTAGTAGGAGGGAGGGAAGTACTAGTGGGGGAGGGAGCGGCAGTGGATTCGGTCCTGTCTTCATAAAAAAAAATGATTAGATTAGAGTTTCGGTATCAGAATAAGCTTTGTACTTACTCGCATTCTGTTTTGCGGCTGTCTCATCGAAAAAGTCCTGGGCCTACTCAAAACATGAGTTGTGCGTGGCCAGAGTAAGACGATAGTTCTCCACCTTTACATCCAAGTAGGCCCAACCAGGAACAAAGGTTTTTGGGGGTATAGCTTCCGGGTAGCTAGTGGCCGAATTAGTTTGCAATACCAACCAACAAAAAGACCACTCACGAGTTTATAGATACGTTCGCGCAGTTGGCGGACCAAGAGCTCCAACTGTCAACGTTAATGATTGGTTTATGCAGTAATTTGATAGTAAAGAGGCCCGTACGTCTGGTACGTTCGACCTTGACATGCACCGCATGCACTTATGAGGGAGTACACCACAGTATTACATTGACATGGGTCAGCCATTGTCAAAGTAGGCCCGGCATAGTGATGCTGCTCAGGCAATGCAGGAAGATCATAGGCTAAAGAAGAAAGTTATGCCCTGGGTGGAGAATATGCTATCATAAGCCTTACAACCACCGTTGCAGACTCCAAGTAGTGTCGAGGTAACTTCACAAGGACTCTGATTGTGCGAGTTGAATGTCTACCATGCCGACGGGGGTATTAGGTCACGTAGGCTCGGTAGAGTTCAATAGCCTTCGAAGACACACACCCATTGATAGAAAGGCAAGCAAGTCGCGTCGGTAGTCTGCGCTTTGACCTTGGATAGCCCAAACGCAATCGCAAGTAACAGTGACCTCAACATCCTGGCAAAATGGGGCCCAAGCCTCACGAGAAAAAGCCAGCCAGGGCAGACCATCTAGTACATTTATCTTAGCGGCCATATGCGAAGAAAAGGCGGAGAAGTAAAATTGCGGAACGATCTGTCTATCGCTGTCTATCTGAATGGCAGTTGGCCCTTGAGTCTTGTTCTTGTCCTGGCATTTCTGCCATCTTCAAGAGCTTCCACCTCAGGCACGGCATCGCCTAGTAGCATTATGAAGCTGGGATAAGCTTACGGGACGCAAGGAACGGAGGAAATTATACAAAACCACATGTTGTGATCCCACGGATGGCAGGTTATGGCAGAAAAGCTTGAGATGAACATTTTTTGATGCCGGCACTTTCACACTGTCGATCAATCGAAGAGTGCCGGATGTCGACTACAGTGAGAATGTCGGTACATTTATAATGATGGAATGAGAATCTCTGAAAAATCTTGGGCCGCATATGTCAATTGAGAGTCGACATCATTGAAGGCCTGAACCATGTTCATTGTTGCGGTTTGTTGTGTTGTCATCGAGTATACGTGAACGAGTATATTCATTGTTCGGTCTGCGTCCTGCACACTTCCGTTAACCGGTTTCCTAATGGTATCGTATCTATATGTTATAATAGTTTCCAGTTTCCAAGAGTCGTGCCCTGCACTTAGTCCTCGAATACTTCGTTCATATAGATCCGTTTGTGCAATCCACTTCCAGCTTTTTCTATAGCTTGAATCTCCCCCTCCGTCAGATCGGGGACGTCCTCAGTATCGATTGCCTCCTTAACTCGCGCTACCTTCGAAGTTGTTCTGAAAAATGAAGATAAAGCTATTATCAGCTGGATAAAGGGAGATGCTCACGTAACAACCATAGCACCTTTCTGGATGAGCCACTTCGTTAGAACCTGCCCAGATGTAACAGGCTCCCCACGAGTCTTTTCAAGTCTCTCGCGAATTTCAGAGAGCACTGGGTCTACCGGACCCCCGGCAACGCGCGTGAGGGGCGTTCGCCCACCATAAGATGCAGTAATGATACCGTGTTCTTTACCGAACTTTACGATAGGCTCAGCCGCCTTCCAAACGTAAGGGTGTAACTCAATCTGAACAGTAGCTTTAACGGCGGATAAGGCTTCATGCAAAATGGTAACTAACCTGATTCACAGCTGGAATGATGTTGGCACCTTCCAACACGACCTTCAGGTCCTCCACCCTAAAGTTCGACACACCAATCGACTTGGCCAGACCTTCTTTGTGTACTTCCTCCATGGCTCGCCAGATATCTTTCAGCTTCCCCTCCACATTGCTGGGATGTGGACTATGGACTAAGAATAAATCGACGTAATCCACACCCAGCTTCTTCAGCGACTCAATCAAGCTCTCCTTCACAGTTACGCCAGGCTTCAACTTATGCCTCAACTTAGTGACGATGTAGAGATCCGACCGCGGCTTTCCCGAGGCCTTGATTCCAGCTCCAAGGGAATCCTCATTAGTATAGATCTGCGCGCCGTCGAGGTGGGTGATCCCATTATCGATAGCCGCGCGCACAGAGTCGGCTGCGTCTCTCCCGTATAAAGCAGTGCCTGTACCAAACGCCAACCAGGGGACGCGGGTACCATCGTTGAGGGTGACAGTGAGTTTCGTCGACATTTGTAATGGGGGAGAAGTGATAAAGACCGGGCCACGACCATCCGGTACCACTAGAATATTTATACTGGAAAGGATAATTATTTCCCTCGATATGACCCCCCATGTGTATCAGCAATGGGGCCCGCCAGCCGTCCGCTTTCCCGCTGATTCAATCCGAAAGGCTAATATTGGCATATTTGTTCGTGGCGTGCTTGGTATAGAAACACACAACAGCTCGCCTCCATGTACAAAGGCAAGTCCGGTTTGATGAATAGCTCACGTTGGATATCAGATAGACAGGACAAGCACCGGTATAGAGTGAAGTCAAAAAGCGCTTTCAAGTATGTATAGTTGATTACTGACGTCCCAATCTGAACATGTCATGTGAACACGGCTGTACTAAGGGGGTTAATGGGCTTCTATTCATCATCAAAGCAAGGGGCTCCAGGTCATGGGAAGTTAAGGCCCATGCCAGCCCTAAAGACTGGTGTTTATAACACCAGGATCAATTGTCGCGTTCCGCATCTTTTAACATATTTCCAGGCGCTGTCATCCACATGTTCGATTGCCCAGTTCTCCGGCAGTCCTTCATCCCAGTTGCCTTAGATGAATGATGCATTTTATAGGCTTGTTACCCTGGTGGCAACATCAAGTGGTGATATTAGTCACCTAGTGTACCCACAATTACCTAGATGTCGATTCGCCTGCGGAGGTGGATGACTTCGTAATATCTTTAAATAGAAGATTAATGTTCCAAACTTGAATTCTGACCTGGGAATGTGTTGATGGATATCGAATATGTCATGTCTTTGAATAGACGACTCTATTGTTACTACAGCTGGATTATCGTTGAGGTTATTAAGTTTGATAGAATTATACAATAAATAGTCTAGAGCCTTCCCCTCTTAACGTGGGCCCTCCCGCTCTGAATCGAGCTGGAAAGNNAGCTGGAAAGAACGGGGTGTCCTTGGGTCATATATGCCCTTGAACAAAATGTTAATGAAGTATCAGCAAGTCGGGGAATCGCAAACGCACAGAGAGCTTTGTAAGACCAGGAGAGTTTGGCCGGGAGGATATATGAAAACTATCTGGTCTCTCGCCTACTGGGAGTGGAACGACTCCATAGGCGGCTCGGTATGCTGTTGATGGGGCGGTCCGAGATTTACGGCGCTGAAGAGCCCACCAGGCTACAAGAGCGGTCAAGATGACGAGCAGCACGAAGCCACCAATCACTCCCCCAATAAGAACGCTGAAATTGGAACGGGGTCGGGGTGATTCAGGTGAAAAAGTCATCGTTGAGGCCGCCGAGGTTATCTCCACAGCTGCGGCTGGTGTGAACTGGGAAGGGGAAATCGAGGTCGAAGTTGGATTCTGCGGGGAGTTTGTGGGACCTATTGGAGTGTCTGTTGAGGCGTCACCCGTCGAGTTTTCGTCTCGGTGAGTTTGAAACCATGGTCTACGTCGAAATCGACTCACCGGGAGTAGACGCTTGATTGGGGTCGAACTTATCGCTTGTCTACAACACCTCAGTTGAGTTGATCTCCGTGTCCATTCCGGATACTGACCTCAACATCGATAAACGCCCACGACGGGATTTCGATACCTTCTATAAACTGTTTTAAGATAGGCCCTTGACATGTAGAAGGTATAATAGAACCTGGTGTAGTTTCTGGAAAGCTACAACAAAACGATTTAGCCCGATCACGTCTCGACAATCGCAGGTTCACTCACGTGCTGAGAAACGTCTCTGGGCAAGAGGAAGACCACTCTGACCACCTTTAACAACCATCAAAAGATCAGAAAGCTAGAACACTATCATAATGATGGAAGGCGCCTAACTTCACGAAAGGGTTGCCCTGACATGCAGCACAAGCTGAGAAAAGGGCATAGACGATACTTGAACAAACGCAACGATTTTGAGAGGTGGGGTCAGGACTCTCATAGTAACCACCAGGGGAAAGTGCAGGAACGTCGGCGCCTATTGTAGGGTTGACCTCATTGTCATGTTGAATGAGACGGTGGAACTTACGCTGGTCACATACACCACGAAGACTGGCCGCAACGGTGCAAGGACTCTGACCTACAGAATTTGTCTATAATAGTTTATTGGCTTTACGAAGAAGGATTCGAAGTCTGGAAAGCGGACCCAGTTATGTGAGGGCGGACATGTGGCAGTGGTCTGAGCTGCGGTTGTGTATGGATTTGTAAAAAGTGTAAAGAGAATTGAGAATGTCGCGAGCGACATGTAGGTATAGGTGTCAGACAGAGGGGGGCAGGAAAAGGGAGGCGAGGGCGAAAGGGTTCGGACCACAAGGGGTGGTTGTCAATTGATATGGCATCCAGTTTCCCCTGGAAACATGCAAGGCGCAGGGGAAACATTGATCAGAAGATGCGATGCGGTGACATATCTATGAGAGGGTTCAAACGTCCGACGAAGATGAGGCCAAGCAATTGGGGGTCGAGCCTGGGTCGAGCTCAAACACGATCAAAGATCAAGTCAAAAGCAGTGCATTATTGATGGAAGGCTGAAGTTTAGTACCGAGGGTAGATACATTGGTGGCAGCCAGTGTCAGTGTAAGTACATACCAGTGCTCATTGGTGTAGACTCGATCAGAACCGGTGGCTGTTTATTAATAACTTGAGTGACTTTGTTTCTGTTCAACATCAGATCCGTGTGAAATCATTAGTCAGACTGTACAGTTGAAGCCACCCGCCAGAAACGGCAGCCAGTGGTGCCCACCAAAATATCGTCGTTCCTCAAGATCTCCAATGGCCGCATCCACCACGTACGTACGACAAATATCTAGCTCAAGCATCTCTGCTAACGATTAGCCATAATCAAATCAGCGTCCCGAGTGCTTCGGTCTGTCAAAACTTCATGGCGAAACACCTGACCCATGCTTATGTTCAACTCTTTGCAGGTAATTGAAGTCCCGGAGACTCTTCTCAAGAAACGCAAGCAAAACGAAAAGGCCCGGGAAGAGCGTCTCGCTGCCGCAACTGCCGCCCGCAAGGTGAGATTTCGAAGTTCCATGGTTCACCACATGTTGGCTTTTTATGATGCATACGATTCATTCGAAGAACGGCTAGTGGAACTTTCAATTCTGCCATGGTGCCTTCAATTAACCATCTTTCGGGACTGATATATATTTGTCTTGGCCTCTCAGTTAAAAAGAATTTTAGCTAACTCAGATCTGATTCTAGGCGTCGAAGGCCAAGAGAAAGGTTATCTTCAAGCGTGCTGAGTCCTATGTGAAGGAATATCTGTCAAAGGAAAAGGAGGAGATTCGTTTGAAGCGGGCTGCAAGGACTGCTGGCGATTTCTACGTTCCTGCTCAACCCAAAGTGTACTTTGTGATTCGTATTCGTGGGTGAGTTGATTTTCATCACCGTTTACTGTCTTTCGTAAACAATATGCAACGCAGTATCAACGAGATTGCACCTAAACCTCGCAAAATTTTGCAACTCCTCCGATTGCTTCAAATCAACAATGGTGTGTTTGTGAAAGTTACACGGGCGACACAGCAGATGCTGCGACTCGTTGAGCCATACATTGCCTATGGGTAAGCCAATTCAAGGCTTCTGTATTTCTCCACCCTCATATCTTGCATAAGGGAGCCCAACCTCAAATCAGTTCGTGAGCTGATCTACAAGCGCGGATATGGTAAAGTGGACAAACAACGCATTCCTCTAACCAACAATGCCATCATCGAGACCGCCCTTGGAAAATACGACATCCTGTCTGCCGAGGACCTCGTACACGAAATCGCGACTGCAGGCCCCAACTTCAAGCAGGTATGTGTTATCCATAAGTTCAGCATTATGCAATCATTAATCTTATTTATTAGGCATCCAACTTCCTATGGCCATTCAAACTCTCAAATCCCACAGGTGGATGGAGAGTGCGTAAATTCAAGCACTTCGTCCAGGGTGGCGACTTCGGTGACCGGGAAAATAACATCAACAAACTCATTAGACAGATGAACTGATTACCCGTTATTTCTCTGGTGTGTTTGGGTGGGCAGGGACGTTGGAGGCTCTGAGCTCGTCTGTGGTGGATGGGCTACACATGTCGGCGCAAAATATTTTCTGCTTTACCCTACACTTTCTCTGTTTACATCACGTATGCCCACGATATGAAAATAAGCCACATGAAAACATCGTACTAGGAACGGAGTGGAAGGAATCTAAAGATGTTTTCCAAGACAAGATCCGTCAGCCATCCTCTTTCAACGCATCGCGGATCGTTGGTTACCTGGTGAAGCTTGTCATATGGGCTCATGTAGGCATTCAATCGACAAACGTTGCTGAGATCC
>CEMJ01394033.1:5283-30064 GCA_900068955.1 Clitocybe nebularis | reverse complement strand
CGCCATATATGCGGGCAGTTAGCTCATATGAGATAGGCGCAGACGGGTGTACAGCTTACATAATGAACAAATAGGGCTGAGTGTTGAGAGAATTGAAGGAAGAGTATAGATCTGTAGGTTTGGTTGACACACCGTTTCAAATTGCTGTTCTTTTATTCATTGTGACTAAATGTGTGTAGCCCCATTCTAGTGCCATCTTAGATGATGTCATTATGAGATGCCCCCATGAACTGAAATTTTATTGAATTATTGAATTTGTGATTACATGATGTTGCGTTTTGACTGCAGCCCAGATGGGATGACATCCCTCTTTTTGTCTGTTTCTTTTTATTTCGCGAACCTTTTAACTCATTGCAGTAACAGTCACTGGTGGGGCAAATAAAGATTGTGGGCCAGATCCATTGTGCTCAGGCTGAAAAGACTGTGATTGGGGGTGACGCCTTGATGCTTGAGCATGGACAATCTGCAATACAGGACTGAAGAATGTTATATTTGGGAGTGATAGATCAATAAGGAGATGACTGGACTCTGGTGTTAACATGTATGCTACTCCAACTTGTCATGTGGGCAGGTCTTGGAATAATTAATGATTCACTCTTCACCACATTATCGTCAGACTCCTGACCATTTCCACCAACTTCAATTTGCATTATCATCAAAATGGGCATAATTCCCTACAGAGCAGAAATCAGTTAGGTCTTACTATTGTGGAAATGACCACGAATCATATCACTAAGACCTCAGGAACCTGAACAGGAACACATCATGAAAACATATCCAACCTCGAGGCCATCACAAACTCACCCCTGAATGTACTATGCAATATAACAACAACGAAATAGAATATGATGTGGCAGATTCTACTCTATAAGGGTGACAGTGACCTTTGAATTCTGAGACTCACTGACGATTTCAAATTATCTCTACATACAGAATTGCAATAGCAATACAATAACACTTGACTTGTCACTTTCCCAGGAAAGAATGTCCAATGTGTGCGACCCACCAGATTTGACCAGCTATCAAAGGACCATGATCATTCTTACCATCGGAGTGGTTATGTAAGGACAATTACCCGTTACAGCCATCATGATCACATTATACCCAAGAACGCTCAAGATATAAAGAGGCACGAAAACTTGCTCCAGCGAAAAAAGCGACACCCCCACAGTAGTATACCCCCAAACTGGAATATTCAGCTAGTGCTGTTAAGGAAACACTCCAGCTGACCTATGTCGGTGACAAGCAAAACAACTGCCCCTAGTATGTTGTACTTCTGTCCCTTCCATACCATGTAGCACCTAAAGAGCTGGAATTTTCCTGATTACAATCATAGATGGATAAATTTCCAGCAAAAAGACTTGCCAGGAGTCCATCTCCAAATAGACTTGGAAACCATACATTTTTCCAATTATGAGTCTGTGACTTCAGAAGCCTGTGAGATGCTTACTTGTTAATGGTAAATATAACCGCTTTAAGATATAGGGGATGAAGTGTAGTAACCCTTATCATTCAGGAAGTTGAGGGATGTTGGTGATGAAAAATTGAAAAGATATTGCAACATCAGCCATTGCCAATGCAAACATGATCGTTGTCATTGATAACAAGATAGAAAACGAGTTGGTTCTCCTTTCCTGACAAGAATAAAAACACAGAAGCGGTACAATATGGCATGAATTCCTATAGGGCTTTCAATAGGTTCCATGGACGGAGGGGCTTATTCCTTCACCATAAAGAGGGACTCTACCTAAATATCCTTTGTCAGGGGTCATGGTATACCTCGAACTGATTACAACATACCAGTGTGGCGGCAACGATTTCCTGGTAACAAAGCATACAGGGAGGCTTCAGATTAGGGCCAACAGGCTTCTAGTTTCCACACAAAGTTTACATTTCTTTTCAAGATACCTTGTTCATTGTGATAAAACCCACCAACTCGGGGAACTTGAGACGTTACGATGTCAAAACTATTTTGAGCAAACAGCACATGGAAGGAAAAGGCTGTCTTTAGGGCGCCTTTATACAAATAGAAGGCCCCCAGTGATGTTGTATCATTCTGACCAATCCGATAGGGAATGTGACCTTTGATGGCACTACATGTAGACAGTGGGTGAAATCCTAGTTTTAGAGGACCTTAAGGTGACCTGTGACGGCTCCAATGCTTTGGCCAGAAGTCGGGTGTGGCATCGTAGATATCTGGAAGACAGGGTATGGAGGCCTTCGTTCACGCCAGCTGGTGGCCTGATGCGAGACAAGTGCTCAATCATCAATGTTGTCCACGTCCAGGAAACCTGAGGCATATGACAACCGAGCTGACCGAAATGATGCTGTGGATCATACCAACCATCTTACTCATGAGAAGAAGTCTGTATGTTGTGGCTGTATCGACTCCATTGAAAAGTGGGCTGTGTAGGTGTCAAGGCGTCAAAGGGTTACTATGTATGCAATGCAGATATAAGATGGACGTAAATGGTGTGTATGGCTTGATAGATAAACATTTTGGTGCCATTCCAGATGATACCTCTTAGGATGAGAAGCTGTGGCCGCGGGGCGCTGTGGGATGATGAAGAAGGGTTAATCAACCTTGCCATTATGTGATCCCGCATTTTTGGCCATACCTTTAGCAGACAGCACAACATCATGATCCTTTTCCCTCGTGAACCTGCTAACTCCCAGTGGTAATGGTCGACAATGTTGTCTGTCATGTTATCGTAAGATGGTCATTCCGACCCACGGTATCTTTTCAGTTGTCACATGTCTCGGGTCGCTTGGACGACATGGATGATGGAGCGCTTGTCCTACATCTCGACAACCACGGCCGAAGACCTCGAAGGGCTCCATGCCTTGCATCTCAGATACTTACCACGCCGCGCCCGATTTTTTAGCCTAAGCATTCGAGTTGTTCACCATGAGGTCTGCCGGGACCAAAACTTTGTCCATCGTCCACATACAGGGGCATAATAGGTCACCCCGTGTCTGGTCGGGATGGAACCGTATCACCGGGGTCTTCCATTTCTCATCATAAGTTCCAAACTTAGTTTTGACCATGATGAACAAGGTATCGTGAACTGCGATATAAATTCTGTGGAGAAATCAGAATTTTGTTGTCCCCTGATCTAAAGCCCCCTATATGCCTTTTTACCAAGAAATTATTGCCGCTACGCTGGTATGTTATAGTTAGTTCGAGGTATACCACGACTCCTTGACAAAGGATATTTAGGTAGAGTTCCTCCTTTATGGTGAAGGGATACATCCATCCGCTCGTGAAATCTATTAAAAGCCCTACAGGAATTCATGCAATATTGTACTGCTTCTGTGTTTTTATTCTTGTCAGGAAAAGGGAGCCAACCCAATTGGCTATTTTGCTATCAACGACGACGATCATGTTTGCATTGGCGACAGCTGATGTTGCGATATCTTTTCGATTTCTCATCACCAACATCCCTCAACTTCCTGAATTGACAAGTGTCGCTTCACTTCATCCCTTATACCCTAAAACGGTTATATTTACCACGAACAAGTAAGCATCTTACGATTTTTTTGGGGCCACAAACTCACAGTTGGGTAAAAATTCATAATTGCCAAGTTTGTTTGCAGACGGGCTACTTGCAAGTAATTTTGCTGAGGATGTATCCACCCATGATTGTGATCAGAAAAACTCCAGCTCTTTAGGTGCTACATGGTGTGGAGGGGGAAGAAATATGTAATACTAGGCGCAGCTGGTTTACTCATCGCCGACACAGGTTAGCTAGAGTGTTTCTCTAACGGTGCTGACTGAATATTCCAGTTTGGGGGTATACTAGTGCTGGGGTGTCGCTTTTTTCGCTGGAGAAGCGAATTTTCGGGTCTCTCTATCTCTCGAGTGTTCTTGGGTATAACGTGATCATGACGGCCATAGCAGGTAATTGTCCCCGAAAACCCATTCCGATGATAAGATAATCATAGACTCTCTGATAGCTGGCCGAATCTGGTGGGTCGCGCGCAATGGACATTCTTTCCTGGGCAAGCAACAAGTCCGGCGTTATCGTATCGCTATTGCAATTCTGTGCGTAGATATTGAAGTGATTGCTGAATCCCAGAATTCAAAGATCACCGTCACCACTATAGAATAGAATCTGCCATATTGTATTCCGTTTCGGTGTTGTTATATTGCACAGCACCATCAGAAGTGAGTATATGGTGGTCTTGGGGTTGAATGTGTTTTCATGATATGTTCCCATTCAGATCTCTGCGACACTAATGATACGATTTGTAGTGGGTACTTTCCATGATAATGAGGCCCAACTGATTTCCCACTCTTTAGGGAATTATGCCCATTCTGATGATAGTACAGGTCGAGGTCGGTCGAAATGGCCAGGAGCCTGATGATGGGGCGGTGGAGCGCGAATCGTTCAAGATCATAGGCCCCATCCGGGCGATAAGCAGGGAGAGCATGCGTGTTAACGTCGGTGTCCAGTCGTCCCCTCGTTAGCCACTTAATACAATATTCCTTGGCCCTGTATCATGATCTAGGGCTTTGGGTAGGGCGTGGGACATGTATGCTCTAGGGTTACCCGAAACAGTTCCTGGGCCTAGGGAAGTAACCTGTGTTTGATGGCAGCTACCCAAATTTTCGAGCCTTCCATGTATTTTGAAATTAAACGGGGCGCCATTATCACCTCCTTTTCCTTGTCGGTGCCCAGCCCGAGATGATGCAGGAGCTCCGTGTCTCGCGGTCCAGCATGAATTAAGTCAGCATCAGGACACCTGTAGACCCAAGTAACCGCTGGTAGGGAACCGGTTTGAATTAAATTATTCCACACAACTATGAGCATAACGCCATATCGGATGCGGTGAGGTGTGGACACTGGAGATACTCTGGAACCGTGATTATCTTCCGGAGGTTTGTTGGCCGCAACTCTCATATAGAGAATACGTCAAGAATATACCCTACTTATACGAAATGGCTGTGTCGTGGAAGGCCGAGGAACAGAGGTTCCACTTGGGTTTCGCATTGAACGCATCTCGAATTATGTATGTCATTGAGAGGTGGGTATGTATGTACGTAATATTTGTTTGGTTAGGAAGCTGACGACAAAGATCAACAAGCTCGTCGCACGACGCACCGACCGGACCCAAGACCGACCTTTTGTCACTTTAGACTCTTCGAGTCCTCATACGACGTGTTTTCTAATCATTAATCCGCGAAGAGCGTGCGATTATCCAACAACCTTCTCCTTTTATGATAAAGAGATCCCCTGGCCCTCAGTGGGAAGCCCTGCACGGTACTTACTAACTCGTTTGGAACTCCAATCATCTTTAACCCAGGATCAACAATATCAGAACCGACTCCATCTAGCAGCACATCAGAAGATGAGCTTGATGTGGACCCATCCCCAGATGATTCCTTTTCACTGACACTGAAGAGGAAAACGGGCATAACTTTATCCCAATCGACTGCGAAGCGTTCGAGGGTCAATGACGGTGGGGGAGATAGTACAGCCCTGATCACGGGCAACCGCTTGAATGGTAAGATCCGTATTGCTCATTTGAATATTCACCAGCTAAGGTGAAGGAGACCGTGGCAATCCTTTGAACCTATCCAACCACCAAAGTGAAAGCGTGTTGTCTTCACGTTTTATAAGCGATGATAGTACCGTTGCCGGCCCATCGACACGACCTGGCAAAAATCAAGAGTATTTAGGTGCCGAGAAGAATGTCTCGGGTGTGTCTCGGAAAAGCCTCTTAAATTTCCGCGAGCGGGGCACCTCTGCCGCTCGAACAAAGGTCGTACGCAAGAAACAAAAGTACAGTGAATACAGTGAAGAGGATGAAGTGACATCACCACCTGCATCCACTAGCCCACCGCCACAGTCGGCTTCAGGGAAGGTGACAGAAGTGTTAGAAAGCTCAGGAGCAGATGACCCATTGGATGGGCGGGAAGACCAACTTTATGGTACGAGTTATATATATTGAGTCGTGTGGCTGTCGAACTCTCATATTCAAAGATTATTCAGACTCTAGAATGCGCTCCATGAAGGGTGAGACCTTGTGTGAGCTTAAAATGTCTTTGACACCCGCCCTTTCCGTTCATCTTGATATTTACAGCGAAACCTGCACGATCACGTAGGTCAATGCCCAACCTCAACAATGCAATTAGCGTAACATCTTCAGATGAAGATAAAATGGCGAGTTCGTCGAAGCCCCCCTACTCTAAACCACCACGATCGGGTATGTCATTGCCTATCGATGTTTTGGAGATTTCTTCAGGAGAGGATATACCAAAGGCGAAAGGCGTTTCAGGGGTTAAAGCGAGCAGCCCACCTTCCTTAATTAGGCTTAATAAAAAGCCAGTTCGTCCCTCGTTGAAGGGGCGCTACACCCTACCGGCGAGGGAAATTATCGTTATTGACGACAGTGACGACGAACCTCCTGTGGGCTTGTCAGGTCGATCCGCCCCATCTCCACCAAAGCAAACTCCAATCACCTCTCCTCCGATTCCAACTCCCCCCCTCCCCAGTTCTTTACGCCCAGTACTTCGTTTACCAGCTTCACAAATCTCTGGCGCGGAGCAGAAGTCCCAAGTCGCGCCAGGTCAGACTCTGGAGGATCCTCGTTCTACTCTTCAAACCGGCACAACACACGAATCGACCCGGGAGAAAACAATACGTTACGCTACGACTACAACAAGAGCCACCCATTCCCAGGCAATTTCTGCCGAACCCAGAGAACTGGATGGCCCGCCTCCTACATCTATTTCAACCAGGGTTATTGGGAGACTTCAATCTGCTGAAGGAGATGATATTATCATGGACAATAATGATATCACAAAAGATTCTGCTCTAGAGTCATCGGCATCCGGGGTTTTTCGAAGCGGACTTTTGGAACGGACGCAGCGCTCACCAAGGCCTGCTCGCGATGTCACAGCTACTGAAATACAACCCGCTCCCAGTAGTAGCGGATCTAGCAAACTGTCTACTCCTGTTCTGGATCCCGTGGGGAAGCAATTACCACCGCCTCATAAACTCCTTCCTCAGGGGTCTGGCGTCAGCCGATCCGACATCAACCCCGAGTCAAATTCCCCGATTTCGCCAAAGCCCCCGTCGACCGATTCTATAATACACGAAACTAGTTCATCCTCACCGAATATTATAAGTAGTCGGAATGGCACAGGTATGTCTTAACTTATAGTCGCTCCTTCCTAGTTTTAAGGCATCTTTCTACCAAAGTTAGTAAGAAAGCCAAGGCACCTCTATCATCCCTTCCCTCGTCAGTAGCATCAGGTATTACGCCCCGGGTGTCAACATTGGTGATTTTCTTGCCCTGTCACTTCACAAATAGGCTAATGTATAATAGAAACGCCCATCCACTCCGCCCAAAGGAAAGCCCTACTCGCTATCAACGCCCAATATCAAAGTACCCTTTTACCACATGTTACCATGTTCCTACTAATTGCCGAGCAGGAGGTCGGACCCCCCCGGAACCCAGACCGACGGACAGCATCTGTTACGCGCCCAAGAACACAGAGACATGCCCCTTCCGAGCCCGTCCAAACATTAGCGGAGGCGATAACCCAAGCGGGTCAATCTAATACAAAACCAATGCCATCTCGAGGCACTTCCAAATCCGACGCTATTGACCTCACGGGCGATGATTCCGACGGGGTTGGGCCGGGCCGCAAGACCGTAGTTAACTTGCGTTCAGGTGCAGAGTCCCCCCTTCTAGAGTCCGAGAAACAAAAGGGTGTCGCTGCTCAGTCGGTCACCTCGTCTACACCTTCCCGCTTCCCGCTTCCTAAGCGAGAGATAAACACCCCTAGAAAGCCAGTAATTTCGGCCGACTTGGATACGCCTCACGCCGTGCCAGGAGGGGATGCGGAGTCCACTGTAATCAAGGCGGAACTTAAAACCCCCACGCGCCCTCTTACTCTGCCAACCCCTTCCCCGTCTTATACAGTGTCTGGTAGGCCAGCCCCACTAAGATTTTCACTGTCAACAGCATCAGACTCTTCGGGCCGTCATCCACTTTCGACAACAACCTATGGACCTCCCTTGCCTCCGTCTCCTATTTCATTACATGATGGATATCTTACCGATACATCCATTACAGTCGTTCCGCCATCTGAGGTCGCAGTCAAAGTTTTAGAAAATCCCCATGTAAGTTTCGATCCCCCAACCAAGCCGCTTTACATGCTGATAGCCATCCAGCCGTCAACTATCGAGGATCCCAACGAATCAGAGCGAAACAAGATAAAAATGACTCCCAAAAGGCCGGAGGGTGCAGCCTCGGTTGATCAGGAAACTATGCATGATATTATTGTGGAAAGAGACAATTCGAGGGCTAGTGAAAGAGAATACGCCTACATCCTTGAATATGTGGAGGAAGCTACTTCCGGACCAACTCGGGTCACCGACACAGATTCAGATTCGGAGGTTCGTATTCAGATTGGATAATAATACGAAAGCGACAATCTCATTTTTTTCCATGTTCTAGATGAAAGTAGAGGATTTGCTGGCTGCCACTACTCCAGTATCAGATGACGATCAGATAATTGCCCCTCCCACGGACTTATCCCGAGTTTCTGTTCCTATAAGTGAAGATAGAGATATTCATGCGAGAGACCATTTCGCGTCCCCCGACCCACTTGATATGTCTTCAACTGATTCTCTAAATCATATCCAGCCTCCGTCCAGAAGATCCTCGATGTCATCAAATGATCCGATGGACATCCTGGAAGACGAAGCTTTCACTACGCCTCCCGAATCTTTCCGCCCAACGCCTGATGACCCACTGGTGCCTGTCGCACCCAGAATATATGGTGGCTTCCAGAGTTTGAATTGGCAAACCTATCGTCGAAACCTAAATAATTTCACTCAAAAATGCTACTTGGCAAAGGATCTGCCTCATTCCTTGCAAGACCATATCAACCGCTGGCCAGAAACCGCCCGACACTACCCGGCACTGCAAGACGTACTACAGATTTTTATACACGAGAATAGTCACGATGAACCGGATGCACCTCTTATCGAAATAATCAACACAGTTGATCACGAACCCACTCCTCCTTGGGAATTTCATTACACTAATCAGATGTGGCATGGTGAAGGTGTTCCTCCCCCAGATGTTACGAGGCTCTCGAGCTGTGGCTGTCGGGGGAAGTGCAATCCCAAGTCTAAAACCTGTGCTTGTTCGAGGCGACAACAACAATACACCTCCGAAAACACTCCGGACTTCGTTTACGATGCTAAGGGAAGATTGAGGATATTTGATTACCCAATTTTTGAGTGCAATGTTCTATGCGGTTGTGATGATGAATGCCGAAACCGGGTATATATGTTAAACATACAATAATGTCTTGAAATATAACTGACTGTTCTACTGCAGGCTGTCCAACATGGTCGCAAGTGTGCAATAAGGATCCAGAAGACATTGGAAAAGGGATGGGGTCAGAGTTCCTCCAGAGTAGTTTGGAGAACCACTTATTAAAAATATCTTTCCTCTCAAGGTGTTTTTGCAGGACCAAAAAAAATCATCAAGGGAACTTTTGTTGGCATCTACTCGGGGGAGCTGTTAAGGGACGAGGTTGGAGAAAAGCGTGGAGAGTAAGATCTCGTGGCTTTCCATTTGTTTCATTGATTGAATGGCTTACCGCAGAAAATATAATATCTCCGGGAGAACATACCTTTTTGACTTAGACTTCCACCATCTCAAGGAGGGAAATCCAAACTGGGAAATCCAATACACCGTAGATGCATATCACGCTGGCAATGTAAGTATTCCATTAATGTGAGTTGTGCAAAAAAAGTTGAGAATATATGAAACAGTTCACTAGATTTTTGGTAAGATCACATTTCTTTTAATAACATCTATTTATTCCTTCCTTAGAATCATTCCTGCGACCCCAACTGCCAACTTGTGCCATGTTACATCAACGATTCTAACATGGATAAACCCCTGTTAGCTGTGTTCACCCGACGAGATGTAGAACCCTTTGAAGAATTATGTTTCTCATATTCGGGTCAATATCCCGATGATGATGAGGATGATAATGATGTAGATACCCTTATTTTATCACATCATTTTTCATTGCATCACTAATTTCATGTTCTCTTGCAGGATCATGGAAATTCGGTGGCAGCCAATCGTCGAATGGACCAGGCTGTCTATGCAAAATGTGCTTGTGGGGCTAGCAATTGCACAGGTAATACCCTCTTTATCTGTTACTTCTCTAAATTCATTTGTTACCTTCCTAGGAATCATGTTTACTTAATTATTTAAGTATATTAATGAAGAGAGCAATGACTTAATAAATAGTTATCAATGCATTGTTTATAAATAACATATGAAGGTAACCCCCAGGCCCCTGTATTGTGGACACACTAAGTAAACTTCCAAAAGATTATTGAGGTATACTATGTGTTGCACGAAGGGAGTATGAAAATAATGGAAATCAGGCTGAGTGTAACTGCGCTAGTCGTCCTCAATGACAATGACATCCCCGAGTTGTCTCATGGGGCCGCGGCTACTCCCACCAGCTGCTCCTGAACCAAGTGAATCTCTGGGGGTTCGACTTGTCCCAACAGCCCTCCTTTTGCTGCTAGGGGTCTCGCGAATTTCAACTCCCCCGCCACTTGATAAATCGATATCTACTTTGACCGTCCCTCTCTTCCTCTTCCCTGCACTGGTACGTGTAGAAGGCCGTGTAGAAGTAGATAATGACTCGTTGTCTGAGTCATCAATCGTGATCGGATTATCTGCTGCAGATGATCCCGCGACGCTACGTGAGGAACCAGGTTCCCCTTGAGTTCTCTTTTTCCCCTTCGCTTTATTAGAGGGAACAACGGCGGGCTCGGGTGGCGGCGGCGGTTTAGGACGCGCATAAAGCTCCGTCCATTGTCGGGCTGTAGAATCGTGGGTTTTACGGTTACGGACATATTGGGTTGCGATGGAAGGAACTAGAGATGTGGATTAGAGTGTCTGTCTCCCGATATTGAAGAATCTTAATACCTAATGGATCCTCTGAAAGTGTGCGTCGTTTGAGACGTGAAGATGATGCAGGACAAGGGGCACGCACTTGGATTGGGATCTGTCAAAAGAGAGGAAAGGGATAACATGACTTTGAATAATGATAGTGTAGGAGACCAATTTTGCTTGAGGATGTCGATACAAATATTACCCTGTTCTGATATCTGGGGGAGAATGAGTCGACTGCCCAAATCATCAAGATTATGAACGAACGTTCATATGATATATTCTAAGAGATGTTATTAGTGCATACATGGTGTGGCTCGTATTTTGAATGCTGACCGTGTCTTAAAGACTACTTTGGGAGCGGAGAAACTGATTTGAGACGAGGGAACATTATTCAGCACCTTTCAGACACGATGTTGATTCCGAGAACGCACGGATAGTCGGAAGATAGAGTAGCTTCAAAATTAAATACACCACCCTCATAAACACTTCCTTCAGGGCCCGGTATGCTCCCCTTCCAGATATACAGATTGTCATCCAAAGGCCCCAGAACGATTGGGCCAAGATCTTCCTTCTTCAAGTCCGCAATTTCACGATGAATTCGCTTTACGTTCATCTGTTGACATGTTTAAAATAAATATCCTTCCGGTCGGAATCAGAGTAACCCACTGCAGAAGAAAGCCCGGGAGGCGGTCGTGGTTGTGAAAGTGTTGTGAATTGTGTGGCCGTGTATGGTAGATATTGTAATATTGGCCACGTGCAGATATTCTAGCATCACGTGGATATCGCGACTTTTTACCCCGAAGCCCACGCCAGCTACAGATACATGAAAAAAGAGATAAGTTGATTTGGCCCAAGACATAATATCTTTAATTGGGTCTTTATCACGACAATAAAAATATACATTACACCTCATTACATCAATTACAATTAAGATCTTCAACTTGTTGTTCGATATCCCCAGCCACAAACAAGTATATACAAATAGACTGCCTGCTGGCAAACTGTCATTAACTCTTCAGTATGCTTTAAATTCGTGAATCTGAAGCCTCTTAGATTCATTTCCTCGACAATGATACCTCGAATACCTACCTAAACCAAAATCTTTACCACTTTTCAATACACATTTATCCTCTGTATGTTTGGGGAATCCGAGTCTGAAAGCCCCCGTGTCCCTAGTCCATGGGACTCGTTAATTTCCAACCCGCCTTCACCATCTCCGTCGAGCCGCTCACAGGCAACCCCCAGTCCGTTATCTGCGGATCTGATCCCCAGATTGGTTCCCGAAGCTGACGACGGCAATGTCGAATACAAACTCCAGCTTCTTTCACCCTCCCCGGCCCGCTTCGCACGCCTTGTAACACAACTCAAGTGGCGTCTGCTTGAGGGTGGAGGTCAAGCCTATTATGAACTTGGTGTCGCTGATTCAGGTGCTCTAGTAGGCTTGCCACGCGCAGAGTTAGAACAAAGTTTAGAAACTCTTGAAATGATGGCTGGGGAAATTGGGGCTAGCGTGATCGTTGTCAAAGAAATCGAGGTGCCAGCTGCTATGGCAGGGTTAGCTGCGTCCCAGACCGACATCCGGAATGGAAAACGATATAGAAAGGAGGCGGGATTACCACACTCTGAGGAGGGCGACTCATCAGTATCCGTAGTGACAAGCACTACAGAAACTGAAACAGACGACTATGATGATCAGTGTGATGACATGTCAATGACTCTTGTGCTCGATAAAACCGCTAGCAATGCTCATCACTTCGATCATGGGCGAGATACCACTTCGTCTAGTTCGTCTGTATCGACATTTTCCATGGATCCAGAGCCAGACCCAGGGGACAACGCCGATGCAGAGCCAGAAGATGACCCAGTCCCAAGCCAGCCTTCGTTTTCTATCGATCTTGAAATTGCGTCCGTCTTCAAGCCCCGCCCTGTGCGCACACGAATACACACCCATTCACATGCATTGATGGGCCCGGCAAAAAATAAGCGGATGAAAAAGATAAAACACAGCCCTCCCCTATCTACAGCTCATGTTAATGGTACCGCTGGTCAATTAGAACATCAGCAGGATCATACCGGTGGAGATTATACAACTGGGGGAAATAACCATCTCAAAAATAGCAATCGTCGCCAGGCTCGTGATCGCAAAAGGGCAGAGAAGCGGAAGGCACTCCTGGCGTATGCCACGGGAGCACACCTGATCCCGGATTCTTCATTAGAGACTGAACCACTCGACTCAGATAAACCACATGGTAGAAACCACATTCTTCCGAAACCCTCGCTGGCGGAGACCGACGCCCTCGTCTCCGGGCTAGAATCCCTGCACGTTTCTCTCGATGGCTCCCCACACCTGTCGACATCCCCCCACCACACGACCGTTCCCACTCTCCATCTGGTCACAGAGCCGGATGAAGACGATGGGGAGGACGACGTCTTTGCTTCTCCAACACCTGCGACTCCTTTCACGACGTTCAATTCTTCCTTCTCTTATCTTTCCGCATCTTCGGCTGTTTCAGACATCGAAGGGTCGACTCAAAAGGTACTTCACGGCCAGAGTAGACTGATCGTAGAAGCCCTCGTGGTCCGCAAGATGTCCCTAGATGAGGCTTTCTTAGACTTTGGTGGCTTCGCATTGACATGAATTTCTTTTTGCCCTGGGTGCCAATAACCTTTCCCTATTGACATATGCTTCCATTCGTGGGTTTGATATATATCTACCCTTATTATACTCATGGGAATTTATTAGCCACCATGTGTTTGTAACTATAACTATCAATGATGCACACATGTGCTCATTTCTACCCACTTACCGGGAAGTCCTGGAATGATTTAGGCCGGATTTGAGATTTTATCGTGCCAATTGGCAACAATTTTGGCAGATGTATGGGTCCACGATTCCTTTCTGGTCCCCGCAAGCAATCTTACGGGTTGTTCAACTTCGAGCCTGAGTCCATAGCACATCAGAGCCTAACACAGATGTTTGATCATAATCAAACACATTTAATGTTCGTCGCAGCAGGAGCTCGCTGCCCATATATTGGCAGAATTCCCATACTGCGTAAAGTGAAACCTCAAGGCCGAGTCCCCTCCCCCCCCGCCGCGGCGTTGGCTTTCGCTAGTGACTGCGAAGCATCAAGACTAAAGTAGGGTCCTACGTTAGTCCCGCGTCTTGACGAAGGGAATTAGTATATCCATCAGCCGTGCCGGTGTACCAGCTGCGACGGGCTAGAGGTCGGGTCTAGAATCCCATTCTTTTGTGGGTTATTCGTCCTCGCTGGGCCTTATCCGTATCGCGTTTAGTGTATTGTGCATACCATCCCGTCACGATCATCAGAGTATTGCTATTCCCCAGGTCATGCATATTACGCGCGAAAGGATTTACGCATCCATGTATCAAGAAAGCTTGTTCCTGAGGTCATAAGGTATAAACAACGCATACTGCTCGTTAAATGAAAGCTCACTTATCTCGAGTCCGAAATTTAGGCTCTCATTGTCAAGGATGCACGTACTAATGCCGTATTCTGATATCAGCCAGACATTTTAGGAGCATTGAGGATAACAGCCTGGGATTTTACAGGGTTCTACGCCATCAAGCGGCTCTGAAGTCCCCTGTCTGTCACCTCTTCGTTACCCTCCCGAGCTACATCCAGCGACGTGGCCACACTCTGGATAACTGGTCTCCGAATCACCAGTTCAACAGTTGCCCTATTCGGCTTCCGTTTCAAGTCGGTCAACTTTGGGGATCTCGTTCTGATGATGGTCGTCAAATATCACAATGATACTGGATATACCTGGGTTCGATAGGCGCGTAGATGCTCGCTAGCATCATTTCGTAGAGGCGGTGTGTGGATTGCATTGTGCAAAGTCAATGCAAAGTCTTTGGGTGACAACAAATCATATCACGTGCATGTGACTATTCGTGACTCCATCAAGTTACGCGGAAGAACTTTAGGGGTGGGCAACTACCCGAGCTAAAAGTTTTAAGTTTTAGCATCTTCTCCAGTCACGGTTCACTAACTGATCAGCAACGAATTGCCATACCCACAGGTATCCTGAACCTTATACATACTTTTACCCCATACTGATCATTATCACTATTTACGTCTACAAGAACTGGTGAGCGTCAGCACTCGGTTCTCTCGTTCTGATTTCCGAGAACTTGCTCCGACTCAAAAGGTCATGTCGGAACGTTGGATGGTCAAACTAGGATGTCTAATGGGTGGAAAACGGTGCATCATGGCCATGCTCTTGGCTCACCATGTGATATATGTCACTTCCGATCAACAATCGGCATGAAAGTCACCATTGTGGCTAACTTGCCGATACTAGTGTGATACATAGGAATGCACCACGGATTGCATCTATTGTCTCATGGCCAGTGCGCCGAACCGAATAACAGGCACTTGCTTTTCTTGGTATTTATGACGCCACGGCGAAAGATCTAGCGCCCTGGAAACCAGATATTTAATGAAAATCGCGTGGTCTAAAATTAATAGGACATCCATGTTCCAAGGATTATCTCCGAGCGGATCACCTTCATCATTGTATATAAAGCTGCACTGCGCCTCTGCCGCCTAGCCAGGACTACACTTTGTTTTGACTTCTCTTTCGATGACCCCCCTTGCACCACTTAACACACCCATTTTTCTCACATTTTCGTTCTTGCTGTTCTTCCTATATCGATACCAGTTTCGACGTCGGGCTAATCCTCGAAGTCTTCCTTATCCTCCGGGGCCCAAGCGATATCCCATTATCGGAAACCTTTTCGATTTAGCACGCGGAAATGAAACTGAAACCTACCTCGAGCTTTCCCGCAAGTATGGTACGCACACAATCAACTCTTCATGCGTTTCTTCCACTCTTATATGTTTACCTGCGATATATCTAGGAGACCTTGTCTTTCTAAGCATATTCGGGAAGAACGTGCTCTTTGTTAATTCGTTTCAAACCGCAAACGACCTTTTCGAGAAGCGCTCGGCCAATTATTCTGACCGACCTTATTCCCCAATGCTTCACGACCTGTGAGTCTCGTCGTCGATATTTCATAGATATACATTGAAAATCTTGTAGGATGGGATGGGGATGGAGTTTTGGGCATATGCCTTACGGTTTGTAGTGGGGCTCTTTATTAACACATAAACAACTAATCGAAGATGTAGGGGAACGCTGGAAAATCCACCGTCGAATGTTTTACCGACAGTTTCAACAGTCCGTTGCCCCAATACACTGGCCAACTCAACGAAAGGAAGCCCATTTACTTATCCGTCGGCTTCTTCAGTCCCCTCAGGATTTGATAGAACATCTCCGCCAGTAAGTCTCATGGTCCGTCACAAGTACCTCGGTCTAATTCCCTCGCAAGTAATGCGGCGAGTCTTATCATGAATATCACCTACGGTATCCAGATAGCTCCTGTGGATGACCGCTACATAACAATAGCCGAGAAAGCCCTTGGTGGTATGTCCGAAGCCGCTAATCCCGGAGCGTTTCTTGTCGATCTCCTTCCCGTTTGTGTGTACTTCTCTCCTCTCTGCAAGGAGGCTAGACGAAACTGACTATTGTCGCCGAACAGTGAGGCACGTCCCGTAAGCAATCCAAGGTTACACCGATAGCCTTTCATCTAACCATTCAACCAGGGAGTGGGTGCCGGGCGCTGGATTCCAGCGGAAGGCACGCGAGTGGAAAAATGCGGTTCACGAAATGCGCGATGCTCCCTTCGAGGCAGTCAAACGAGCAATGGTAAAACTTTTGATTTTATCTTAGTGTTTTTCACCTTACAGTTAATCGCAAATAGATAGAGGGCGTTGCACCATCCTGCTTTGTTTCGAACCTCATTACTGACCTCGGACTGGACTACAAGGATGGACTTAGCAAGGACATGGAGCTTATCAAAGCGTGTGCAGGAATGTCCTATGCAGGTATGTATATTCAAGATATGGTCTCGAAATCAGTGCGCCTCACACCGCGTAATTCAATACAGCTGGTACTGAAAGTGTAAGCTGTTCATTGCATATTCGCTTTTGATTTAATTTGGGTACAAACCTCATCTTACAGACACTATCTATGTTGTCTTCGTTCGTTCTTGCCACCGTTTTATACCCAGCAGTGCAGACAAAAGCCCAACTCGAACTTGACACCGTGCTTGGCCAAGGACGACTCCCAGATTTCAATGACCGAAAATCTCTTCCCTATATCAGCGCAATCGTAAAGGAAGTTCTCAGGTTAGTAAACTTAGTGATCCGTTGCATCTTATACTGAATACATAATGGGATCGATAGATGGGCTCCTGTCGCACCGTTGGGTACGCGGATTCAAGCGCATACATGGATACTGTTCATCACACTGATATATCTACCTCCTAGGTTTACCTCACATGACGACAAAGGATGATGAATACAATGGATACTTTATCCCTGCGGGGACGACGATTGTTGGAAACAGCTGGTTGGCCCTCTTCTTAGTGCTTCCAAACACACCTAATTCTAATTATAGGGCAATCCTGCACGACCCAGAAATTTACCCTGAGCCAGACGTTTTTGATCCAGATAGGTTCCTGAATCAGGGCGAGGGGCAGGATATTTCTCCGGGCGACCCTTTATCGGTCACATTTGGTTATGGACGCCGGATTTGCCCCGGGCGGTACACAGCGGAAGCACAGCTTTGGATATCAATCGCATGCATGCTTACCGTTTTCACCATCAGCGCTGGTGTTGATGAAGCGGGGCGGTTGATAAGGACGAAGCCTGCGTTCTCGTCGGGTATGATTTGGTGAGTGGGAGCTGAAATATGTAAAACGAATCGTTTGGACCATGCTGATCCCAAAACAGCCACCCCCTGCCTTTTAGCTTCTCCATTACCCCAAGGGTGGAAGACGTCGAGACTCTGATCGAACAGCTCGAAGCTTGATACGTGTATCGGTACCATCTTATGCTCTTTACTATCACTCCTGAATGATACTCGTAATTAGTTTATATCTCGTTATAATCTGGTATTCCGATACTTTGGTTGAACGGAATTTCGATATTTATTTCGGAACACTTCATGGACACAGAAATACTTTTGATTATAGTAACAAGTGGAATTTCAGACAACCTGAGGGGTATATACTATATATGATGCTTTGCTCTATTCAAAATCGGGTATGAAGGTTGCTATATTGTGTTCCCGAAGGTATGCAGGGTGGACAAGTAGACAAAATGTATAACCTTGAGGATATTATCACCAAGGTGTTGATCCGCAGGACCAACCAAGAAAATTGATCCACAGGATCAACCATAGTGACAGCGATAGACAATCGAGATGTTCCAAGTGTATCTACGGTAGTCGAAGAGGGAGAGATGGAGGAGGGAAGGAATTTGGAGTCATTGCAGTGGATTGGGACGATGGATGTGATGAGAAAGAATTGGCGGATACTGAATCAACCAGCAGAACCTCGCCCAAAAATGAACAAGAAAATTCAGGGTATTCAGATCTCGTCGCAGAAAGGAAGGTCTTCATCGTCATCATCGTTGTCGTCATCATTGCCTTCGGTCGAAGGTGCCGGTGCGGGGGTAGTGGTGGGCAGGACAGAGGGTTCTTGGTGAGCGGGGGTTGGCTTGGCGGGAGCTGCGGTAACGGGGATAACTGCGCCGGGAACGAAGTTTCCAGCGGGCGCAGGGGGGACCTGTACGGTGTTAGAAGTGCAAAGAACCTGTGTAATAGTGTTTAGTCAGCATGGTTCAAATTTCAAAACGCCAAGCGGGAAAAAAGAAAAAAGAAGCGGACAAAGGACTAACCTCGCCGACGTAGATGTTGGTGCAGTCCCCGTTGATCTGGGGGTTGTTCAAGTAGAGGATTGTAGAGTTGATTCCGTGGCTAGCAGTTATTTGCTCGCATGTGTCATCGGCAACAACGACGTATGTTGTCGAACAATCCTCGCCGGCATATCCAAGGCAGATAGTGCTTCCCGGGTTCAGATTGGAGCATGAAGGGTCGATGACACCGGTATTAATGGCAGCAAGCTGGTAGCTATTTGGGTACAGGTAAATAAGGGATGGGGTCCGGCGGCAGTGCCACTTACGTTGAGACGTTATTCGCTGCAGAAATCTGGTCACAAATATCTCCGTCTTTGATGGTATATGACCTGGTGCAATCTCCAGCTAGTACAGCTGTTTTGACCACGTCAGCTGTTGGATCTTTTCTCTAACGATAGGTACGAACATTGTGCCAAAAAGGGTAGGGCGATGAACGCAGCAGCAAAGACTTGAGAGAACATGATGGCTTTCCTGGTATGTAAAGAATGAATGGATGCAACTAATGCAAAAGAGGGACTGGGAGCGAGGGGAGGGCGAGAGAACGAGATGGGGCAAGAACGAAATTCTCAGCTTGCCTAATATATAAATCAACATCTTTCCTTGGCATGGGCAGAGAAGCGTTCCCCTAGTGACCCGATCATTATATTCCCTCAACGCCCTACCTCCCTCAGTTCTGTCCAGAGGAACATGCCGCTTGGGTCGTACGTGGCTATAACAAAGTATTACCTTCTGTGCAAGGATTCCAGCCGCGAAGGTTTCACGACTTGGAACAAGATGGAATTCGCTTGGCGATTATCATGACATAGCTTGGCACACGGTCGCTAATTACCGAACACCCACAAATGTGCAAATTCATCTAAGTTCATTCAGGACCGAACCATATATAATAGTGAATGGTGCGCTGTGGTACGCCATGAAGGACCCGTTTCATTCCCAATGTTTTCCGTGTCACCTGTCGAATGACATTCCCACCATCAGCTAGAGCTCCATGATGACTCCGGCTAGCACATGCTTTCGGGGTGACGGTTGAGCACATCAAAATGCTTTATATAAAAGGAAAGGGTGGGCTGCAGTACACGATAATGGCTCAAGAGTCTAGATCTCCTAAATAAGCACAATGGTCAATTCAAGTGATGTGACATATTTACGCCGACGGTGGCGACCTCTTAAACTTGTACAGTAATGTCCTTGATAAAACCTGATCCAAGGCGCTCAATTTCACTCAACACTGAATCTTGGTTCAAGGTTACGAGACCCTTATCCTTTGCCTTTTCATTTTCCTGGAGGACGGTTAGCCGTAATTACGCTATTGTGGCGTAAATGTACCTTTTTGACAGGAAGACTGGAGAACTCCCCGAGAACTCGGAAAGGGCGCGGTTCCTTCAGAGTTGGATCCCACACGGCACCGAGGCGATCACCACCGAATGGATCATAAAATATTTTGAATGTGTGGGCGTATACTCGCTGGGGCCGCGGGCGAGTCAGACAATACCAATATTATGAACAACGAACGAACCTGAAGATCGTTGAACAATAGCCGGGCAGGATCAAAGCCCGGTCGAACGCCCGAGCCCTCCTCCGGCAAATTGGCATACTTGCCTCTTCTCGACAGCAAGCTGGTATCAACCGCTACGTTGTGGAAGTATCGAGGTAGGTGTGTGGGATCGAGCCGAATGACGAAATCATAATCATCAGTTGGATGAATGAACATGGACTGCCAAAGATCGGTTCAAAATCATTCTAAGAAAAGTCATCAAAACACTAACTTTGACATCAAGCTGATTGTGCTCCATTCCTTGGAGCATTTCCCATGTCGCTTTTGCGAGGGAATGTACCCGCTTGGCAACGATCAAGTCGGGACCTCCCGATGTCCACATGTGTCCACCCTTGTCAAGCTCTGTCGAAATATTCCAAACGCTCACATTGGAGTTTCTTGGTCCTGTAGACTCGTCCACCGAGGTATGTAGATCCTTTCCATAAAACGGGACAAAGAGCCCTTCCTCCCATTTCCACTCTTTAAGCAAGAAGATAACGGCAGCGAATCCGCGCTCTTTGCTCCCAGGAATGCATGCCCGCCCGTCTTGTTTTGTCTCAGGGTCAGCGCCGACGTATCTCCCATCACCAACGAAGAGGCTTGCACATAGGACTTCAACGGCTTCCTCGCTGATGTGACCTTGTAAAAGCCAGTGAGACGCCAGCCACCGTTTTACAAGTCGGACAGTGCCAGCATAGGCAGAGTATTGGTGAGAAAGTGCCGCGACAGCGCGATGATGTCGGGGTGCATGGATGAACCGCCGAGTATATACTTCTTTTGCCTCAACTGCCTCCCGATGTTCTTTTCCACGCTGTTTGTCGTCGCCATTCTGCACGGCATGGGGTACTATTTTATTCTTGTTATCAATGATGCGGTCGAGAAGGGTTGCCTCGCGGTCATGCCATATTCGGGCCGAAAAGGCCCATCCTTCAGGTGTCATAATCTCCACGCAAGCCTGATCTAGAATTTCTGATGTGGCGACACCGTCGCCAATGACGACATTTGCGCGGAGGCCATCCACTGAAGTCATGAGCACCGTCGCAAGGCGCTCAAAGAACGCGAGTTTTATTTTCTGAATCGCTTTCAGGTCGTCTGGCCATTTTGAAGATTTTTCGAATTCCAGGATAATATCGATGGGACCCAGATACCTTGCGTTTGGATTCATAGATGATGCCAAAGACGGAGGGAGGGGGACGGGACTAAAAACGCTAGTGTGTCGCAGTTGTTCGGAGGTGGGACTGACATTGAGTAAGCTCAAAGGGAGGTCGTCATCCAAGGCCTTGATCTGCTTCACCAAGTTATCAAATGCCGTAATGGCGCCCTTAAATCCAGTGGAGACACCAGCGCCCAGATACATTGAAGATACGGTTTCTGGAAGTCGAAGCACGGAATCAAACGATGTTTGCCAGGTTTGTACCTTGTCTGCCTCCACTCCGAAATGTCGGCCAAGGATATGTCGTACGATCATACCAGGAATGTGCGCGCGTTCATCAGCAGTTTTTACATCCCACACGACACTTTCGACGATACGTCCATCTTTGAACCGCCGCAGCTCTGCCTTTTCGCCCCAGAACTCCCGGAATCGCTGAATAACAGACTGGTCTTCTTCATCTGCCGCGGGGCCATGATCAACGATGCGGAAGGCGTTATCTGGGTCGTGAATAAGGCCTATGTAGATTATTTCGGGATTTGAAGGGTGGGCTTGGGACAGCGATCGTGGCGAAGAGGGTGTATGCAGAATAGTGACGGCTTTTGTACGATTGTCCAGGCCTTGGCGAAGTTTTGATGAAAGCGAAGTCATGAGGGCATTTGCGGGGGACCCTGTATCCATTGTTAATTGAATAGAAGGGTTTAGAGGGGATGCAGACGATAGATCCACACTGTTAGGAAATTTTTTTGAGCATTGGGAATGATTGACAACTGAGACTTTCTAACCGAAGCACAGTATCGAATCTAGTCGCTAGGTCACGGTGATCCGTAAGAAATACATCTGTGAAGGGGTCGCTAGAGATGGAAGCTTGGTCCAATGTTTCCAGCGTTTTAAGAGCGTCGTGGCGGAGCTGGAGAGGTGATGTTCGTACTCATGGTATACGTAGGAAGATGGCACTTACCGTAGCAAGTGAATTAAGGGAGACTCCCGCTAATAGATTTGCCGTCGATGATGAATCCACAAAGACCGCCTCATGGCTTTGTTTGTACTCCTCAGGTGGATACTGGCTCTATGTCAGCTATTTCGAGGGTTTGAAAAGCACCAACACATACGCGATGTCCGTCCTTTGTTCTCATAAAGACAGAGTCCTCCTCAAAATCATGCTTCGCTGTTGAAAAGTCAGTCGGTGTGTATGAAAGTTCCGCATCATCACTCACACAAGAAATCCAACGCAGCCCTAAATAACTGATATGAGCTCAGCCCCCTTCCTAAGGGCTTCCTCTTTGACGACTTTGGTGCACCAGCACGCTCTTCCCCTGCAATAAGTAGCCCTAGTAGAGCACCCCACCAGGATCCTCTTGAATCAAATCCATGAACACACATCTTTGAGCCAGCCCCATATCCTCTTTGGTTTGCCCACACACGCAGAAGCGTTAGTGCGTCACTGAAGGCTGGGGATTCGGCTTGAAATGTGTGAGTGGTGAGAAGCTGATGCTTGGGGAGTAGAGCGAGCAGAAGGGCGGCGTTGTATATTGGCGTCGGAAGGTTTGAGGTTTTGGTATCTTCACCTGTGGTCGAACTGATACGAATGTTTGAGTGCAGTGGGGAAAGGCGCTGCAGGGCGATGGGAGCTTGAGAAGATAAAACGGGTATGATGCACACACGAGCATTCAGCCTTGTAAAGTCGGTTTGCGTATCATCTGAGGCGTATGAACTTAGGGCACTTCGAAATGCGAGTCATGAGACGTACTCTTTTGTGGAAGGAGGATGAGTTTTGTGAGACGGGGATCATCAGATTGTGAATCATACAGCACGTCGACATGGAGCCCGCTCTTTGAGCTTTTAATTGCGGCAGCGACGGTTGCAAGATAAAATGCTCTTTTATGGAAAAATCTACCATTGAGGTAGTCCTTTTCTTGAAACAGGCTCTTCAGACAAGTCAGTTGGAATCTAAGAACTGTACACAACCAACGTACATCTGGCATCTCAACTGCTATGTCCACACCAAAACTTATCCCATCTTTCGCCTTCACACTAACTTTATTTGCCCAACTTCCAACCACTGTGATATCGCTCGGCTTTTCAAAACCTACCTTCCAGTTCGTGTCTTCCGCGGGTAGCGGTAACGAATATGGCACCGATACATTCTTCTTCAAAAGTCGCCGGGCAGCCTCCAGCGGATGCTGAGGAGAAACGGAAGGGAGTTCCATGAGGAAGGCATGTAACGCAAGCAAGAAGCGATCAAGGGGTGGTGTTCTGGATGTCTTTGGTCGAACATTAGGCAGTAGCGCATCAATCTGAATGGATTTAAATAACAACCAGAATAGCTGAGGTAGTTTCAACACACTTGTAGTTTGAAGGAGCTGGACCTGAATAAGTCTGTCGCATCTTTAATGACCCGCAGCTCTTCGCCTGTTGGTGGTTTCTTCGGTTTCGTTCCCGCCTCGTGCGTCCTGGCTTCGCTCTGGTTAAGAGCGTTTGCATCCATCGACAGCCCAGCCCACTCTTCCTCTTCTGCGTCCATATCCACTTCTAATTCGACGGAATCGTCCCCTGCATGCGAACCTTCTATGTCCTCGTCGTTGGATATATTGGGGCTAACATCATCCACAAGTTTAGGAGCCTTGAATATCAAATCAGAGTTTGGAGTCGTGATATAACTGGTCAAACAAACCTTACGGGGGTCAGAGTCTTTCCCTCGTTTCCTTTTGAGACCGGTCATTCAATCTATCGGTCACACTGACAATGCGATTGTAAGTGAAGAAAAACAAAATCTGCACAGCCACAGAATTCTTCGATCATCCGCTTCAGGACCGCTCATAAACTAAGTATTATTACGATACCTTCCACCAAACCTACCTCAATTGCCCGTCCTCAGGGGATTCTTTTCAGCTCATCTTTCTCCACACGACTTTTACCATATCTTTCAAAGCTCATGCTGTTCTAATAGTAGTCGTCTACATCTGATCGAACCTGGAACCCTGCAATCAACCCACACTGAGGGAATGAGTCTCTCAAGATCCAATAGGGGGCATAATATTTGAAAGCTTTGTCCTTGTTCCCGTCTAGTGGTGGAATGGCAGAAGGGCGGGCCAAGTATCATCCGCCACGGTTCCGGAGCCGCGGCCGATGCAGACCACGGGATACAAATCATGATGCATGATACTGGACTCTCCTAGAGCCTAACCATGACTAATACATGCAAAACAATCGATTCATCTCGAGGCCTTATCCTGGTCTACTCTGACCATGGTTCTAAAGTACCAGTCGAAGAGTTCAACGGTTAGTTCACCCCCCAAGACACTGACATTCCAAACTCATCAAGACGAATAGACTGGTACGACAATGAGCATATGC
>CEMJ01394032.1:486-22120 GCA_900068955.1 Clitocybe nebularis | reverse complement strand
GTTGAATCTATAACCTGAACTACTACGACACGCTATGCATGTTTCTCGCCTTACATTTCTTATAGGGGCCAGCTTGCAATTACCAGGGACTCTAGCCTGGGGTGCGGCGGGTAAGCCGTACTCGCGTCTTACGAGTATGACCCCTCTGATTTGGGTTATATAGGGCACGAAATTGTGGCGACTATTGCCCAAATACATCTTCACCCCACGGTATTCCCAACTATCTGCACCATTCTCAACTTTACGTCCCACAATCCCAATGAACCCCAGTGCCACTTAGCGCCCATTGCGGCATGGGCCGATAAGCTCCGATACAAGATGAGGTGGTCTGCACCTCTGCATTATGTTGGTGCTCTAGATGATTATCCATCCGAAACCTGTGCATTCCCTGGGGAGCGTGGCTGGGCCGGAGTAGAGGGTGCAAACGTCTTGGGCGCTGTTAGGAATGTCACCAATATTCTTGAGGACTGGACCGGTGGCTCAGGCGATATTACCATGAACCCAGACAACGACGTCGCGAACGAAGCTCTCAAATTCCTTGTGCACTTCCTAGGAGACCTACACATGCCTCTTCATCTCACAGGGAGGGACCGCGGTGGCAACTCCGTCAAAGTACGGTTTGGTGGAAGGATAACGAGTAAGCCCACTAGCCTTGCTGATGGAGACGAATTTCCGCTAACATTCCTTAGACCTCCATTCTCTCTGGGATGGCCTTCTCATTGCCAAAGCCATTCGCGAAGTTCCACGAAACTACTCCCGCCCGCTTCCTTCTCCTCAAATCGAGTATGCGCTTCGAGGAACCATATATGACTCATACGTGCGCCGCATTATGTGGGAAGGCGTCTTAGACAAATGGGTAGACGAAGTTCCTAGCTGGGTTTCCTGCCCGTCGCCTGTAGAGGCACCTCAGCCGAATACTCTTTGGCAACATGTCATGTCGGTTTGGAGTGCCGTCACAGGTGGAGGTGATGTAGCTAGAGAAACAGACGATGACATTCTGTGCCCCTACCACTGGGCTCAGCCAATTCACGCTCTCAACTGTGAGATTGTGTGGCCAAAGGCACTAGACGGTCCTGTTTATCGTCATGCCGTCCCCCTCGAATCTGGGGCAGGTTTTGACACGGCAGAAAATAAACCTTACCTAGAACTTGATACGCCAGAGTACTCTGGGGTCATCAGCAAGGAGCTGATTATCGAGAAATTACTTGCCCAGGCCGGGGTCAGGCTTGCCGCAACTATCAACTGGCTCTTCGCTGACCTTGGAGAAGATGAGATGCGAGGTGGAGGGTTGAGCATCCTCAAACGTTAGACTGTTAGAAGTCGAATACATTCGCACATATGTAGTCCCTGTAATATCTTGTCTGGTACCCGTGTTACGACCAAATAGAAAAGAAACATAATGTTTATTGTAATATAGGAGTGGGGGTTTGCTTGAATGACTACTAGTGTGATGACATGCAGGACTGAATAACAACGATAACATGATGCATTGGGTGGTGGTGTTGGGTTAGTGTCAAGTGCAAATGAAAAATAAGTGGGGATGATGGTACTTTTGCCTGCCTCCCCAAACTGGTCACGTCAATAATGTTCTCGCTACTTAGAACCCGCCCATACCGCCCATACCACCCATGCCGCCCATTCCACCCATACCGCCTGGAGCCGCCTTGGGGTCTTCTGGAGCATCAACAACACAGCATTCGCTGGTTGTCAACAAGCTCGCTACACCGCTAGCATCTACCAAAGCCGTTCTAACGACCTTCAAAGGGTCAACGATCCCACTCTTGATCATGTCCACATACTCTCCCTTTGCGGCATCGTATCCCCAGCCAAATTTGTCCTCGGAACCATACTCCCGTAGCAGCGTCCCGACAATGACGCTTGCCTCTTCACCAGCATTGGTCAAGATAGCACGCGCAGGGTTGGTAATAGCCCGTCGGATGATGGCCACTCCGAGTTCCTGATCAAAGTTCTGCGTCGGGATGGGTTTGGCGTTCGGTGAGAAAGGCGAGCTGGCAGACCCACTGCCTGGGGATTGAGTCGCAAGCATCAAGCTAGCTTTGAGGAGGGCGACACCACCACCGGGAAGGATACCTTCTTCTACCGCAGCACGCGTTGCGTTGAGGGCATCGTCATATCGGTCCTTCTTCTCCCCAACCTCGACTTCGCTGGACCCACCAACCTTGATGACCGCGACACCTCCGCTCAGCTTGGCCAAACGCTCCTGGAGCTTCGTCTTATCATAGTCAGAAGTGGTGGGGTCTGCGACAATGGAACGGATTTGTTCGCATCGGGCTTGGATGGCATCTTTCGAGCCTTCACCGTTAAGGACAATGGTGTCGTCTTTGGTGATAGTGATAGACCCGGTGGAGCCGAGAAGGTCGATCGTAGCACGCTCGAGTTTGATGTCGAGTTCGTCGGTGAACACAGTTCCACCAGTGAGGATGGCCAAGTCACCAAGAATGGATTTCCGGTTGTCACCGAAGCCAGGGGCCTTGACGGCAGCGACCTGGAGTTGGCCTCGTAGCTTGTTGACAATACAGGCAGCGAGAGCTTCGCCGTCAATGTCTTCTGCAATGATAACTAGAGGTCTGCGGGCCTGTGCAGCGGCTTCGAGTGTGGGAAGAATATCTTGAAGAAGAGAAATCTTCTTCTCGCTCATCAGGATCAATGGCTTTTCGAACTCGACCTTCTGGGTCTTGACATCGGTGATAAAGTATGGCGAGATATAACCACGGTCGAAGCGCATGCCTTCAGTAATTTCAATCTCATCCTCGATGGTGCGACCCTCCTTAACGGTGATGACACCCTCTTTGCCAACCTTCTCCATCGCCTGAGCAATGAGGTTGCCGACATGGACGTCACCATTGGCAGAAATGGTTGCAACCTGGGCAATTTCGGCAGTAGTTGTGATGGTCTTCGTATTAGCTGCGAGGAACTCGACGACACGGTCAACTGCAGCCTGCGAACCACGACGAAGGTCCATAGGGTTGCAACCAGCAGCAACATTTTTGACACCCTCAGAATAGATGGCACGCGCAAGCACTGTGGCGGTCGTTGTACCGTCTCCAGCAACCTCGTTGGTCTTTTGGGCAACATCTTGAACAAGACGAGCACCAAGGTTCTCAAACTTGTCCTTGAGAGTTATGGACTTGGCAACCGTAACACCGTCTGCGGAGATGAAAACATATTAGGTAACGCACCATACGAGAACGTGAGACGGACTTACCCTTCGTGATTTTGGGACCACCGAAGGACTGCTCAATAATGACGTTGCGGCCTAACATGAAGAATGAATAAAGTGTTGGTGGGTATGATGCATTTATATGACACACCTTTGGGGCCTAGCGTAACACTGACAGCGTTTGCGAGGACGTCAACGCCCTTGAGAATACTAGCTCTGCCCTCGTTCGAAAACTTGATCTCCTTGTGCGCACCACGAGTTAATGTGGGCTTCGCAGCCTTAACTGCTGCACGGCGGAGAGACCGAGAAGATGTGGTCGACAGACGATGCATTTTGGTAGAATTCGTAGGAGAAAGAGGACGTGAAAAAAAAAAGTTGAAACCGGAAGGAACGGGTTCAAATGTATTTAAATTGAATCACGTGAGGGCAAAACCACATGACCACTGACATGTATTGCAAACAATTTGATCGGCGCACTGACCATCCGCTCTCGTTGTCAGTGACCAACGACCAGACCAACGCCATGGACAACGACCAGGTACCAGTAGACACGAAGCTCATAGATCTGGAACCAGAAATCCCCGCCAGTAACCCCCCCGAACCGTTGGAAGAGCCTACACCAACCCTCATCGAAGCGGGTACTGACTTGCCATCGGTGGCCGCAGAAACACCCCTAGATAATAATATTGCTGCGGTGAATGTCGATGATGTGAAAATCCCAGCGGGTCCTGCACCCGAGCGAGTTTCACCACCACCAATGGATCCTGTAAAGGTGCAACCGCCTCTTCCTGAACCCTTACCAGCGCCAGTTCCAAAGCCAGAGCCTGAAAACATGGTAGTTGATGAGGCCCCTCCCAACGCAGGCCCATCACAACGCTCTGGAAGACCTTCTCCCGTGGACCCTCAGAACTATGCGCCTCTTGACCGCCCCCTGAATGTCACAGACGCATTGAGCTATCTCGATGCTGTCAAGGTCCAATTCCAGGATCAGCCAGATGTCTACAACCAATTCCTTGATATAATGAAAGAGTTTAAAAATGAATTGTGAGTTTTTTGATATCCCAAACATGGAAATCATGGGCGGTTGCCACTCCCAGTTTTTTTTCTCCTTCTGCAAACTGACATCTTATCAATAGAATCGACACTCCTGGCGTCATCAAGCGTGTTTCACAACTATTCAACGGCCATCCCGCTTTGATTCAGGGCTTCAACACGTTTCTTCCAGTCGGCTATCGTATAGAATGTTCGACGGATGCGCACGACGCAAACTTCATCACTGTGACGACTCCAACTGGGACTACAATGCAAACCACCAACAACGGAGGAAAAGACAAGATTTCCTGGTTCACTACGTACAACCCGGGATCATTACGCCTCCCAGATTCTTCAGTCACCTTGAGCAGTGGTCCAGGTTTGTATTGTCTTTACATCTTAGTCATATGAGGGCCTCAACAAAATTTCTCGTAATAGGTGCAAGCACCGATGCCAGTGTTTTTCCCGCCATGCCATCCCCCGACCCACGCGCTTACGGCGTGGACGGCCAAGCTTTTGAACCAGCTGTTCAATATGTCCAAAAGATCAAAACGCGTTGTGATGCCGAGACTTACCGGCAATTCCTTGATATTCTATCTCAGTACCATTCGAAGCCGAATGAGGTCGATGAGGTAATCTAATCGCTTCTCATCAGGTGCCATCGGGACTGACTTGATCCTTTATCTCAGGAAGACGTTTCAAAGCAAATCGCAAGGTTGTTCAAAGATGCCCCCGACCTGAGATCCGACTTCCGGATATTCATGCCCGAACGAAGCCAACAACTTTTGGATGACCCTTCAACCTTTGTTTCACCAGAGGGGCGCACAAGAACCGGAACCCCTTCTGGCGATGCCAAAGGCAAGCGAAAGCTCGACACAGTAAACTCAATAAGCAGTGGGGCAAATGTACCCCAGAAAAGAAAAAGAAAGGTTGTGGAAAAAGAGCGCGAGCGGGAAGTTGTTCCCGTAAGGCCTCCACCAGTCGCCAACAACAAAGTGAGTCCTATCTTCGCCTACTTCGCCTCTTCCGTCTGAAATGGTATCTCTGAGGTGAAGAAACCCAAGCATGCTGTTGGTCAGGACCTCACCCCTTCTTCCTATAATAAACATCACACGGCACCATCACCTCCACGACGAACCGCCCAACTACCACCATCACAAAGGCTCCCTGCAGCCAACGATGATACCCAATTCTTTGATCGGGTCAAACGAATGTTGGACAATCGAGATACATACAATGAATTCCTGAAAATCATCAATCTCTTCACTCAAGACTTTATCGACACCGCCAGGCTAATCAAGGAGAGCCGCAATTTTTTGGGAGATAGCGAGTTGATGAAACAGTTCAAGGTCATTCTTGGGTGGAATGAGAAAAAGGAAAAGGAAACCTTTCTGGCAGAACAGCAATCCGAGTTTGGCTGGACCCGACCAACCATTACTGGATTCCAGAACCGGCCCAGTCGCGCAGATTTGAATATTAAATACGGTAGCTACCGCAAGCTGCCCAAATCAGTGAGTCCTGTAACTTAAGCGTCTTCTATGTATCCTTATTCAATTTCTCGTCAGGAGATAAATGTGACTTGTTCTGGCAGAGATGAAATGTGCCGCTCAGTGCTCAACGATGAATGGGTGTCCCATCCCACGTGGTCTAGCGAAGATTCGGGTTTCGTTGCACACAAGAAGAACTTGTACGAAGAAGCTTTGCACCGAAGTGAAGAAGAACGGCACGAATACGATTTTCATATCGAAGCGATTGTCCGCACGATTGCAATGCTGGAGCCCATCAATAACAAGATTGCACAACTGAGCCAAGAGGAGCGCGTAAACTTCAAGTTGAAACCAAATTTGGGTGGATCTGGGAAGAGCATTCATCAACGTATTGTGAAGAAAATCTACGGACGTGACGCGGGGCTGGAAGTCATACAGGCGATGCAGGATACCCCAGCTCTGGCGATACCAGTGGTCCTCCAACGTTTAAAACAAAAAGAGGAAGAGTGGAAACGAGCACAGCGAGAGTGGAATAAGGTCTGGCGAGAGGTGGACGCGAGAAATTATATAAAAAGCCTGGACCATCAAGCCATCTACTTCAAAGCCGCAGACAAAAAGGCAATTACTGCGAAGACTTTCGTCAACCAGATCGAGGCTGCAAGAGAAGAGCAAATGGCAAAACGAGCATCCTTTATAGATCCACTTTTTGCAAGAACCCGCCCGAGGCACCAACTGGAGTTTGCTGTTGACGATATGCAGACCCTACAAGATGCACTGAAGTTGACGTTCTCCTTCTTGGACCGCACACAGGCGCAGATCAACTTTGCTGAACGGAAGCGGATAGAAGGCTTTCTTCGTTCTTTCATACCTCTTTTCTTCTTGCTGGATCCCGTTGCGTTCAATTCAGCTTTTGTGGTCGTTCAAGAAACCGTCGACAGTGACATCAGCGATGACCCAGCCAGTGTGGAAGACGCCGATGTCTCTTCTACTGGAAGTGGTGGTTCAAGGGCTGGTAGGAATAATCGCAAGGGTGGCAATATGTCATCAGGTGGTGATTTACGAAAAAAGCTGTTGAAAAGCGAACAAGCAAAGTCGACGAATAGGAAAACGAGGGCACAAGAAGCCGCCTCTCCTTCAGTATCGCGATTAGCATCGCCCGCGCCAGCTGACGAAGACCCGCGAGCTGATGCGCTTGCTCAAGGCCGACGGCTATCTCGCAGAAACATATTTTTCACCAACACTGTGTTCTACACACTGCTGCGATTATTTGAGGTGGGAATGCTTTTCTTCGCCCTTACTATATAGTCACCGAATATTGTTCGACAGATGTTGTACTCGCGATTAAATGTCTTCAAGGGGGTCGCCAAAAGCCTAACCCCTGAGAGTCCTTCGCAATCAAACTCGGCAGCAAGTGTTCTAGGCCTATCCGCTCAAGCTGATCCAACACAATCAACGCAAGGCGTTGAACGGCCGACAAACGCAGAGCATTACTATGAGCTGCT
The DNA here is from genome assembly GCA_900068955.1 of Clitocybe nebularis. Classification (NCBI taxonomy): domain Eukaryota; kingdom Fungi; phylum Basidiomycota; class Agaricomycetes; order Agaricales; family Clitocybaceae; genus Clitocybe; species Clitocybe nebularis. The sequence continues at coordinate 14,918 of CEMJ01394032.1, read as the reverse complement.
ACTGGAGTCGTGCGAACGCTTGTTTGACAATGAAATTGAGCAGCATGCTTTTGAAGACCAGATGCGATTAATGTTTGGTACTAAAGTAAATTTATTCATTCATTTAGACGATCAGTTGTTAATGAGCTGTGTAGGAAGCGTACAAAATCTTCACAGTCGACAAGCTCATTGGGGCCATCATCAAGCAGGTAAGTTTCTAATGTTAACATTGATTTGAAACGATCGATGCTAAATATGGACAAACCAAATCAGGTACAAATCATCTTTGCAGATGTCAAGAGCCAAGATCTCCTCGAAATCCTTAAACGGGAGAGAGCACTTCCTTCTCCGACCACCCAAGATCAGATCAATAGTAGACGAAATGCTGAAAAGGTGTTGGGACCAGATGAGAACCTTTTCCGTATTGATTGGGTACGGTGGTGCAATTCTCTTGGCTAGAACTATACCAACCACCTGCCTTTCAGCTCCCCGAGTCCCGAACGATGGCCATACAGTTGATCGGAAAAGATGACTCGAGCTTTGACGATTCGGAAGTCATCACCGGTCGATGGCAATCCTACATTGATTCCTTCGTATCTGTGCGTCCATTAACCCTAAGCTTGTCATGAACCCAGTATGACTTGATGGTTGTTTTTCAGAGTGAAACGACAGAAGGCGTATCTACATCCAGGGTCAAGCTTCCTTATCTGCGACGGTCGGTGCATGTACATAACATATGAACGTCGTTCTTACAGTCCTACAGAAGTCTCCCTCCTGGCACTCGGGACGCTCAACCAGATGTCGCCACACAAGACGGCCTCGAGATGAAAATTTGCGTCCGCACTTATCGTCTATTCTTTGTATCGAACTCGGAAGATTTCCTGTGGAAGTTTCCTAGTGAAGAGGAGAAACGGAAGGCGTCGGAGCATATGAAAGCGAGGGAAGCCTTGCGGCGGACATGGCTCGAGAATGCGAAGAAGGGGTCATGACGTTGCGGAAATAATACTTACTATTTATCATAACTTTATGTTTTACCATCTGTATTTTAAGGGCGTTGGGTTGACATTGCCAGTATTCCATCCGGATATGCCGGGCCGGATACGGTCTTAACTCCTGAGGATGATCAAGTAACGATCATTCATTATTGGCATGATACATGTCGTGCATGACCAACGTATGGAACCCGTACTTGACAAAATCTTATGCTCATAGTAAGGGTTGCTGGTCGCGTCATGGTTAACGATAAAAATGGTCCCATGTTAGAACGTTCTCCAACTGCTTGCCAAGTTCCAACTATAGGTGTTGTGCGACCAACATTCCATATAGTACCAGTAACGTATCCAAGAACTCCTTCCACCTGCACTGAGAATCGGATTACATGGGATTCTTACTAACGATGATGGTGGGTGTCATCTGATCACATTAGTGACGCATTTCTCACCAAAAGTCCCATATCTACCTCAAGTTTCCGGTTGGTGATAAATCCATTTTCTCTTATGGTTCCATTCACACCTCTCTTCGTTCAAGGCCAGGAAGTCTCTGCGAGCACAAAGGAGACATATGAAGTCCGAAACCCCTCCTCTGGGAAGGTTGTTGGTAATGCCGCATCCGCATCCAGCGAGGACTGTAAAACAGCTGTCGAGACCGCGGCACAGGCGTTCAAAACTTGGGAATTTAGCAGCCACGCTGAACGTAGAGATATATTCCTCAGGGCGGCAGATCTTGTAGTCACCGAGCGGTACAAAAAGAAGATATTTGATGCCATAGCCGAAGAAACTGCTGCAGTCACGTACTGGTGCCATTATAACTGGGTCGGTGCAAGCAGTTATCTGCGGTCGATCGCAGGCTTCGTCAACGATCTACGAGGAGACTCATTGCCGTCGGCTACTGTACCAGGGGCTATGGCAGTATCACACCGCAGAGCTTTGGGTGTAATGTGAGCAACTAGTAGCACATATCTTTCTGTTCCTTTCCTTTCTTAATTATCATCTTTAAGCCTCGCAATTGCACCTTGGAACGCGCCATTTACCCTTTCCCTCCGTGCCATAGCTTGCCCCATTATTTGCGGAAACACAACTATCTTAAAGGCGTCAGAACTCAGCCCGCGAAGCCAGGCTATCGCCGTCGAACTTTTCCATGAAGCGGGATTGCCTAAAGGCGTTCTCAATTTTCTGTCCATATCAAAGGAGAATGCTCCCGCTTTGACAGCTGAGCTCATCGCTCACCCTTCAGTCCGTAAAATCAATGTCAGTACCACCTCCATAGGAAACACCACCTCCCTCACCTCTCTGGCTAGTTCACAGGCAGTGATCGCGTTGGGAAGATCATAGCCATCGAGGCTGCAAAACACCTCAAACCATGCGTTTTTGAGCTGGGTGGCAAGAGCCCTATTATTGTTTGTATCACCGACGTGTCTTCATGAATTGCCATTGATTCAGCTCAGGTGCTTGACGATGCCGATGTTATTGGTGCCTCAAGGGCCATTGTATACGGATCGATGGCACATTCCGGCCAAATCTGCATGTCAACAGAAAGAGTTATCGTCCAACGTGGGGTATCCGACGCGCTCGTCTCGAGCGTCCGTGACTTGTGCAAAACTCTGAAGGCTGGAGATCCTACGACAGACCCTACGGCGAAGCTTTCTGCACTATTTACTGAGGCATCTGCTGAGAATGTGTTGGGCATGATTCGCGAAGCCCAGAACGCAGGGGCGGAACTATTACTTGGAGATGTCAGTAGAAACGGCTCCGTTATACAACCTCATTTGTTGGGCGGGGTCAAGCCAGGCATGAAGCTGTGGGATCGAGAATCGTTTGGACCTGGTGGGCCTACATATGTTCTTCGGCGTCTTCTACGCTCATCCTATATAAAGTGGCTGCCTTCGCTGTGGTTGACACGATTGATGACGCGGTCGACCTAGCTAATACGTCTGAGTACTCTTTAGTGGCTTCTGTCTGGACCTCAAACATGTATACTGCCCAAGATGTCTCAATGCGTATTCACGCAGGCAAGATAAATTTGTTCTTCGTGACCCGATAGATCCAACTTATCTCTGCCAGGCTATACCAATATAAATGGACCTACGATTCATTTTGAACCTCGGTTAAGTCATGTAGGGCTTGGGTGAGTGTCTTATAACCAATGTTTGTGATGTGTTGAATTAAGATTTGTAGCGGGGCGTCCGGGTATGGTCGGTTTGATGTCGCGAACTTCACAGAAAATCGTGTTGTCGTTATGCACCCACCTGGACGAGAGTATCCACTCTTTTGATACTACGTAGATTGATACAACGTATAAATTTTTTCAAAATGTCATAGGAACGGACTCGTCAGTTACCATGTAGCAGACGTCAATCAAGTCTTTTCCAAGTCGATGCGATGCTGCTAGATAAAAAAGATAAAAACATGGGCCTAACCGGGAATTGAACCCGGGGCCACCTGCAATTTCTGACTTGGTCTGAGTCAGGGATAAATCCCGAAGCAGGTATCATACTACTAGACCATTAGGCCATGTATAACTTGGCCCCCTCCGTAGATCACAATGCAAATAGATTTCTAATTTCGTTCAAACTCGGTCGCGTGATGACTGGTAATGAATCATGTGATGTTATGACTCTTCGTTTTTTGTCAAGACGAGGTGCAATAACGCATGGACATCTAATGGCTTCACCCACTTCCTCATATGATGGCTGGTCCAGAGAGGACCTTATTGCACGAATATCCGAGCTTGAAGTTGCCAAAGCGCGACCAAAACAGCGCCCTCCATCACCTAAATTTAGAGCCCACAAGGTCTTCGATTTCGCTGCTCACAAGCGACGTAAAATTGCCTTTAAATTCTGCTATTCTGGCTGGGAATATGGCGGACTTGCTTTCCAAAACATGAAAACGGCGTTGCCGACGGTGGAGGGTGTACTATTTGACGCACTAGTCAAAGCAAGACTTATCGATCCCGCAGGAGGATTTGAGGGATGCGGATGGGAGAAGTGTGGGCGCACTGACCGCGGGGTCAGTGCCGCAGGACAAGTGATATCACTCTGGGTTAGGAGCGCCCTTGGATCTAAGCCCACCGAGGATGTAGCGATCTCAGATATCGACCTAGAATCTGACAAGGTTGAACCCGCCATCCCAGAATCGAAAACAATACTTCCCATATCTCCTAACGATCCTTCCAGACCGGAACATGATTATCTTTCTATCATGAATCGTCTTCTTCCTCCAACAATCCGCATCATAGCTTGGTCTCCCGTAGAAACCACATTTTCTGCCAGGTTCTCATGCACCCAACGGCACTATAAATATTTCTTCTCTGCGGCTACCATCTCTGGTCCCGGCTTGGATATAGATCGTATGCGTGAGGCTGCGTCTCGTCTTGTTGGCGAACATGATTTCAGAAACCTTTGCAAACTGGATCCGGCAAAACAGATCACGATGTTTAGGAGAAAGGTCATGCACGCTGATATCGAACCACTGACGGGCGGCGAGAATGACCAGGGAATGTACGTCTTTAATCTCATTGGCAGCGCCTTCCTCTATCATCAAGTGAGGCATATCATGGCAATTCTTTTCCTCGTTGGATCGGGTTTGGAAGATCCGTCCGTAGCGACTGCCCTGATGAATATAGAAGAAGGCCTGGAAACCGATCCTCGGAGCAACCAAGATGCAAATACATCCTCGCGTCCTCTCGAAGTTGTTGACCGTAAACCAGAATACCAGATGGCTGACGCTTTGCCACTGATTCTCTGGGATTGCGGCTATCCTGAGGGTGATCTAAATTGGCGAACAACACCCACAGAGGACAGGTGCATCTCGAAGGTAAACTATGTCAATGCCGAAGCTGGAACCGAACTCTATCAACAACTACATGCGATATCCGCGCGATCTCAAGTTCACACCGTTCTGAACAATCACTTCCTCCAGGCTGTTTCTAAATTTCACCAAGCACCACCCACACAGGAAACGGGGCCGCCAACAGCGCCTCCCAAATCATCTGTCCCACCAAAACTATTAATCCCTCTAGGTGGTGGTGCGTACAAACGAACAGGCAAAGAGAAGTATGTCCCTCTCTTGCAGAGGAACAGGTTGGACTCAGTTAACGTGACGAATGAACGGTGGAGGCTCGGAAAGGGGTTCAGGAGGAATGAGAGACGCAAGGCATCCGAAATCGCCGGTGATGATGACCTCGATGGAAACGAGTAAATGGGCTGTGGGAAATATATCCATAGAAGGCCCAAAAATGTGTCTTCAGGATCACAAAATTCGCCACCCCAACGCCTTCTACGTCAGTGTATATCAACATACCTTCGCTTTGTCACCACCCAAGCCATCACAATGAAATGATCTCCTGGACCATCAGTGGTAGACAAGGCGCCGCCGAAAAGCACCGCGATGGAAAGGTGTTACATGTTTGCTTACCGTCGATATTTATCTGTTGATATAAATACTGGGAAGCTTGGTATCATATATTTGGAATTATCGGGAGGATCCGCCGCTCTCGCACAAGAACCTCGCAATATCCTCAAGTGACATCCCTCGTAATGTGATGAGCGAATCCAATATTTCTAGCTCTATCGCCGTTCCCGCACCAAGGTACCGCTCAAACTGGGTTTCAAGTAAATCTAAGAGGACATTGATTTCAGTAAATGAGTGAAGTACAGCAGATTGCACAGAGGTTCTGATGATATTGCTCCATACCCCGGCAAACCCATTGTTCGAAAAGATGTGGATAAATTCGTTCGAGTTTGGGAGCAAGAATGATAGAATCCTCAGGATGGATAACGAAGGGTCGTTGGAGCAACGCCGGGTAACCGAATACATCGTCAAGTTCGGGCTCAACTGGGGGAACATTAACACGGAGCAATCCAGTCAGCCCTGATACCGTCACCGCTGTGCTGATAAGAAAGCCCGCGTTATTCCATGAGAAATTGGTATAGCCCATTTGAGGGGATTGGGGCTTAAGTTTGCCGAAGGTATGGAAATAGAACGTGTTATAGGACCCCCGAACTGACTTACCGCAGTGATGGAAATGTACCTTCTATGCTCGATGCATTTAGAGATCAAGGCGATCTAGGAGGAGATATTCGGGTATCTTAAAGTAAGTTAATGTGATACTGGAGACTGACTGTAGTCCGGGACTTCTCGGCGAAAGATACATGAAAGAGAGCGCAGGCATGCCAAAAACATGCGGTGCAAACCTAGAAGCGGTAGCTGTCGCAGTGAAAGAGAGATTCTGGTGAACGCCTGCAAGTATTCATAAGAACGGTGTCAAGCGCCCCCGATCCGACATAGTCGAACAGCCATGACACCTGTTATGCGAACTTGTCGATTATCACCGCACATTTGTAATAGGGGCTGGTAATGGATCACGTTTGTCGCGATACATCAGGATACATCCAAGGGGTATGTTAAGAATAGTATGTGTAACCAGGGTAATGCGCCCCCCGGCGTGAACAAACTCAGCAGTAATGGGGATTGCGTGGGAGCTGAACGACGTGCACCCGGAAAGCAATTGATGAAGACCGCCCTGGGGATCTCAGGAGGTGGGAGTTGGGTCGCGGCGGGGCACCCTGTGCTGTTCGCCCTATTAGCCCTGCCACCAATGATCATTTCTACAATCTTTGTTAATATGATGGACACCCTGCGTTGATGACACTTGCAAAAGCAAAAGATACACTTTCGAACGGCACTGATCCCCGTGCCGAGGTTGACTTGATAGGTTGATAGTGAATTGATCCGGAATTGTTGAATCCCACACCCATCAATCTGGCACTGCCACTCAAGTCCGTCAATGTTAGTAATTGCTTGCCCAAAATGTGCCCAAAATGAAGGGGTCGAGAGTTCAAATCTTGACATTCACATCAGATCGACCACGTAGGATACTTGCCGCCGTAATCCTGCAAGGTATGTTTACACAAAACCCGAGGAGACGATCAAGAGTTTCAGGCTTGAGGCTTAGAGCCACAACGGTCATCCGATGCTGATTATACTTGGGCCTACGTGTGAACCTTATACGCACTTCCTACTAAGCGTAACCAGCATGATTAGAAGCCTAGAGCTTCTATCTTACACTTTTAGCTTTTATTTCCCATTCACCAAGCCGGAATTGCCTATCTCGCGTTCCGCATGAGGCCGGCAGGCCTGTTCAACCGTCAATCTTGTGTGGGAGTAATTCACCTCTCGTACGATTGACGTCTCCGCAGCCTCCAGTCATTGGCTACTTGAACATGCAGTGTACGTCCGCTACGGTGTTAATAGCGGAATCTCATGCTAATTTCGTTTTGGATTAGTGGCATACATCCTCGATGAACGATGTCATACTCGAAATAAAGGGGGGTATGGGTGTTACAAATATATGTGAGACGTGTGATCTATCACACTGAATAGGATTCCCAAAACTCTTCGACTAACTCCAATAGGTTTCCGGGTCAACGGTGGTCCATGGGTTCTTATACTAAACAGTGACAGTGTCCATTGCTTCTCACCCCAGTGGTGTTCTCTTTACATTTAAAGCGCCCTTTACTCTCCTATCCACTATTCACGCCCACGCTTCCTGACTTTTCATCTACAAAAATGCGCCTCTTCCTCGCTCTGTCTGCTCTTACGCTTGTCGCTGCACAAAATGCAACAAATATGGTACACCGTTCTCACAAGCTATGGTATATGTAACTCACACAGAATATAAGGCTATTGTCAAAGTGGGTGGAGCTCCTACTGATCCAGGAGGGGTCTATCAGTTCAATCCGTCAACCATGAATGCCACCAATGGCACTACGATTACTTTCCAATTCACTGGAGCGTAAGTGTACAGTGTACTCGCTCCTATCTCGTCACTAACACATTATTCGTGTAGCCCTGGAAACCACAGTATCACCCAGTCCACCTTTACAGATCCCTGTGACCCTATGCCGGGAGGGTTTGATTCCGGATGGGTTTCCATCCCGAACGCAGGCGTCAATCCTCCTCCGGAATGGAACTTGACTATCACAGATGCAAGCAAACGTATAATCTTATCTTACCCCCTTCTCAAAGTGCACTCAACTTTTCCCCCGTTGTCTAGCCATCTGGTTCTTCTGCAAGCAGCTCTTACCCGCCACCCATTGTTCATCTGGTTCTATACTTCTTTCATATTCTTCGACATCATTTTCTCATGTTCTTTTGTACAGGCATGGTCGGCGCGATCAACGCACCGCTATCTGGGAGTAACACATTCGCCGCATACCAGAACAATGCTAAGAATTTCAAGGGGCCATCCGGCGTACGTATCTACTCTATATATGCCTTGTCTATGCCTTAACGTGATCTTTCTCTTTTGACAGCAAGGTGAAGGAAACCTAGTTGGCCTTGGAGCATCTGCCTCTGCTGGTCCAGGCCCTCTTACTGGAGATGCTACGGGATACACTGGCGCGCCCGTCGGTACTGGGTCTGCCAGTTCTGCAAGTCCGACGTCAACCAGTAGTACAAGTGGTGCTTCTACATTGTCTGTGAACTCGTTCCTTGTCACCTTGGCTATCGCTCTGGGCGTTGTTGTATAAACCACTCGCTGCAAACTATTTTCCCTGATCGAACTTCTTAGCCATCATACCTACTTCGCTGGAATGAACTTGCATTTATGTCCGTTACACTTCTCCAAATACTTACTGTTTGTTCCACACATTCATAATAGTAGATTTGAATACCATATATAGATAGCATTCATCATGATTACAATGATGGATTATCAATCTACTGATACCATTACTCGTGGATCCAGTCTCCGTTGTCACAATACATCGCATTCATATAGGACACATTCACTCCGTTCATTCGTCACATTGAGGACAGAGCTGCGAAAGAGTTATGGCAGTAAGTAAGTATTGTCCTCAAATGATAAGAGGTAATGAAAGAAAAAGTCAGAGAAGCCGGTATTTTCTTTTCCCGCGTCCACGGTTGAACCTCTGAACCGGCACACCTACCCCAGAACGAGGTAGACACACACTCCTCCCAATACAGAAGGGGACCACAAGGCTCAACAATGGGCGAAGTATTCAACGAATGGATGAACTTGTTTTCATCTTGATGGGTAACTAGACTCAATAAACCAACTCACAACTGCCACTTGGCACTACCAGAACTTCAACTACGGAGAACCTGCAAAGAAATTGGACTAAAGTTTGAATACCTGTTTGAAAATATGTTGGTTAGCTACTGCGCGAGAAAATAAGGACACAGAAAGATCAGAAAATTTTTGGTAAAAGGTTGTCCACAAGAGGTTGATTACTCTCTTTCGGAAGCAGAACTGAAAGTTCAGATCATCATAGAAATGTTCGACCGAACATATAGAACATAAAGAAGCAATTGTACCCACCTGGAACATGGCTTGACGCGGCAAACTGTCTTCAGAACGGGGAGAGTGCTGGCGAGTGATGGAGGACGACACCGTTCGAGGAGCAAATTTATATCAGGAACTGTACAGTCGAATTTAAGATCCGCATTCAAACGGAGTCTGAATGATATTCTTATAAAGGTTTTTTCACACACCAATTTTTAACTTAAGAATGTGCGTGCTGGCGACGTTGATGAGCGAGCTTAAGGTGAACTTTTCCTCCCATTTTCCCTGGCGATGATGATACTTTTCCATTCTTCGAGCTGGTGACGTTTTATCGATGATCCTTACTCGTAACATGCATCACCAACTGAGCCTTTCCTTTTATATATATCTATTTCCTCAACGCGTTGTACAAGTGACTGATACTGTTTTTTCTTATTAGGTCGGCTTATGCTTGTGACTGACTCCCAAGCTTGGGCTAGGATTTGTTGGCAGGTTGCTACGCGTACCAGCGTACACCGCTTGCCAAGGGTATCGTAAGAAGGTCCTTTGGTAAGATTGACTGAAGGCACTAGCAATTGAGCCATGCGACGCGACGTTCGATGGTGAGTCTCTAATTCCACGCTATTTGTGTTTCCCCCATCCCTACGATGTTTCTTTTACAACTATACAAGCATATGTCCGAATATAATGAAGGACAACCATGTTCGTCTGAGGGCCCGATTTTGTTTTTAATCATCGCGTTTATGTTTCGTTTTACTGACTGTACTCCCTCAGGTCAAGCTATGGAATGGATTATTTTTTGTATGATAAAACTATTGCCATGTACTAGAATACATATAATGCCATGATACCAGAGACACTTTTAAGTTGAAGATTGAAAAATAACAGTGTTTTTAATTATTTGCCCACATTAAAGTGTACTTAGCTTCATCGCCTTGGCCTATAAGCCTTCCATGATGTCGCCCGAAGCCACTGCCGTAAACTCGGTTTCACAAACAGGATGGCACTCTATACGACCATGGACACCTCCCCTCTCTCTATCTGTCCGAGAGATAACCTCGGTCTCTGCCACTTTTATTCTATCCTCAACCATGTCAGATCTCACTGGTGATCTTGAGCCTACCCTGGCTTCGCTTGGGCTCGTTGTGGCGGAGGATGAAGACGATGAGGATGTTCCTGGCGAAGGCGGTAGCTTGGAACGCAAGAAGAAAACAATCATCTCAGACGCCCTCGCCAAAGGTCTTTCTGTCAATGTCAATGGATTGGCTTGGCAGAGAGTGTTTATTCGCATAGATGATACAGCCGATGAGGCTGTAATAATCATTTACGGGCTCATGCCTGGGAGACAATATGGAATCGATCTTGGTCTGGTACAGGGCGACCAAACGAGTAAAATCCGCCGACAAGTAATCACAGAGGGTGAATGATCATTTTCTGTCCATATATCGCTGACATCTTACCAAATAACTCGAGAAGATCTCGACCTGGAGCCCCCCGAGGTCCATACTGACCCCGACTCTCCTAACTTTGACCATTCGGCGTCGTCTGATCCTCCGGTTTCTACCCCTTCCACCTCCCCAAATCGCACACTTCCCAGTACTCCACCTTCAACAAGCACGCCGCTTACTATGGAAGATCGCTTAACGCAGCTACAACATGCCTTGACCGTGATCAACACGGAGCGTGATGCTTTGACCGCGTCTCTCAAATCCGCCAGGCGTGATGCTCAAAAAGCAGACGCCGCACTTCGCTCCGAAATCGATATACTCAAACGTGCATCAGAAAAGCATGCTGCAGCGGAATATCGAGCAAAACAAAAGATCCTCTCATTACAAGAAGCGTTGAAACGTGCACAGACGGCGGCTCGAGAGACTGAAGAGCTCACGAAAGAAGTTGAGGGTGCAGCGCCTGAGCTGGATAAACAACGAACAGAGAAAGAAGACGAATACTTGAAGATCAAAGAGGAAGCTGACCGGGCAAGGAAAGAACGACACGAGGAGGGCGAGAAGGAAAAGAAGAAGCTTGAACTTCTGAAGGGAGAATTGGCTGCGCTCAATAACAAATTGGAAAAGATAAATGGGAAAAGAGAAAAACTGGAGACAAGCGTAATATCAGATCTGGAGGAGCAACTTAAAGAGGTCGAGACTGAGGTCGACAAAGCGGAGACGCAATCACATGCCAATATTTACGCCTCCTCGACAGACAGAGTAGAACTCACCATGGAAGACCTCATCCCTAACACCACTGATCCAGCAACAGATCAGACTCAATCTTCACCCTATCATTCGGTGCAACGAACGCGTCACCAAAGCGCAAACCCGGGACCTATTTCGAGACCATCTGTACCGACCCAACGACCTTCATCTAATGAAACCTCCTTAGGTCACCAACCTCAACTTTGGAATCCTTCGCCTCGTCAATCACAGAACAACCAAACCCACAATCAACGGTCGTCGTCCCTCCATCACCAAACCCCCACCCTGCTGGTAAACCCTCAGCGCCGATCATCATTAAAATCAAACACGACCCCTCCTGCAAATAATACATCTTCCTCAACATCTCTGTCGTCTTCTCCGACATTAACCAACGCTGCTCTTGCAACGACATCCACGCTGTCCAGCAGGGCACCGGCATTTGAGCCGATGCGATCACTCAAAAATCCCAACGCCACTGCTGGCGCTAGTTCTGGGTATTCAGTCTCGCCTATTCCCATTCAAAGACCAGGTGGTGCATCACGTAGCATGAGCGTGGCCAATCACCCGAAGACTGGTGCCCACCCACAATGGGCAGGCATTCTCACCCGTCCGCCATAAGACCGCATATTGGCCTAAATGTCCCACCCCCTGGAAAGAAACGTTATCCGTCCCGATAGTGAAGTTGTCGAAGGATATCTTCTGCGCAACGCCCATATGCTCACAAAGCACAGTCCATCAATTCTTCTGATACACCTCGCTTTATGTACACCGCATGTATTCCAGGAGGTCTGCCATGCTAACTATGAATCCCCTGAGGGGCGAAGGTGGACATTAGGTTGTCCCACTTCATACATAATTAATATACACGCCCCATATTACCATGTATTCATGAGGCACTAATCAAGACAGCTTCATAGGCTTCATAGCTAGCCCTCCCACAACCTTCTTATTAACCTTCGCTGCACCCCTCCGTACCTTCCCGAAACCAAAACCTAGACTGATACCTGCGAGGTCTGATCGGCGCCCAGATTGACCAATCCCACTTTGGTGCTCCTCAAATGTCTTGTGCAAACCCTGCAGCGTAGTCCAGGCACCCTTGTACCCGAGGCCTCCCTTCTCCGGGGGCAAACGTGCACGAGAATCATCAAAGATAAGGTGGACTGACATGAGGCCGAAGAGTGATGGTTGCAAATTGACGAGATCGCCACTTATTGGCGGTAGCATCTTTGCAAACCCATAGCCTGCTGCGATGAGAAAATGACGAGCAAGGTAGTACATCTCTATTAGGTAGGCGACGAGGAGCATTAAAGTAGGGGGTAAATGAGGGAATGTGCATTCCCCGTCACTAAGCGTCGCCAGCGTGTGGTATACGTCTCCATATGTTTGTATGGGTCCAGGGTCCGCGACAACAAACGCCTGACCACCAATGTCAGGGTTCTTTCCACCCGCCAAAAGTTCGATCAGTCTCTGCTCGTAGCATAGATGTGCTAGGGCACAGTTCTCTACGTAACAAAACGACTGTACGATGTTTTCAATCCAGGTTGGATTTGTCTGGCGCACCAGGTAGGCGCCGCACAACATGTCGCCACGAGGGCCAAATACCCCATTCCCCGGACGGATGCAACCTGTCCTCAATATACCCTTTCCTGACGGCGTCCCGTCAGACGCCCGGACAATCCTGTCGGCCTGGATTTTCGTCGCAGCATAATTTGAAAAGAATTCTTCATGGCGTTTAGGGATCGCACTTTCATCATCGTTGATGACTTGCACAAAGTGCTTGGGTTCCTTCTGCCAGGGCCACAGAAAAAAGAAAGAGTTGCGGACAGCAACGGATCCAGACGAGGTATAAATAAGGATAGAAGCCCCCACAGACTGGGCAGATTTCACAATGTTCTTAGTGCCTATAACGTTGACCTTTTCCGAACTGGGAAGAAGAGCAGGATGCCGTTCATAGAATCGAATATTAGACGCTGTATGAAAGACCGTAATTTCAGGTGCTGTACCGGTAGCCCCCCCCGTTTCGGGCCATGGAGCTGTGAAGGCAGCCTCGACTGCTGCTGCATCAGAGATGTCGGTCTCTATGAATTGGGGGCCTGATATCAGATCCTCTCGCACTGGCGGTCGCAAGTCAAGAATCCTTATATGTCTAGGATCTTCCCCTCGGTCGAGAAGTGTCGAAACTACCCATCCCCCGAGGAAACCTCCCTTTTATATGTAACATCATTAACAATCGCAGACCCCTAAGAATGTAACAAAAATTCAAAACACACACCCCTCCAACTACAATGTATCTTCTCCCAGTCCTTGACGGTACTTGGTCGCGTATGGAGATCGCAGGAGACTTCGCAAGTGCCGCATCAAGGGAACGAACAGATTCTGAGGTGCATCGCCGTGGTGAAAAAGTCAAAGCGTCGTCGGGCAGGCGCAGTAAGCGATAATCATTCACAGCTAGGTATACAGCCGAGAGCAGAACGAAAGCGAGAACAGCAACGCCTGCCAGGCCCCAAAAGCCCATCGGTAGGTAGCAGAAATTGAGGACGAAAGTCCAACTCTGTTGGTAAACTCTTCGCGTCCGCGGCCCGGCACAGGCCGACAGAAAAACAGAGTCAGCTCGTATTCAAATCATCATATTTATTACGTACCCTCAGTGTTGATTCAAGTTCAAGTCTGGTTCAAGCGCCCTCTTCCATTTCTATCTTAAAGCCCGCAGGGTCCACAGAATAGGATAAGATATCCCCCACAGATACTACAAATCCGCTTCCTCACCATTCCTAACCTTGGTAGCCCTGGTTTCATCGCGTTGTTCCAGCGTTGTTCTCGATGAAGCACAGTCCATTCGTAACAGGAGGACTCGTGAGCACTATTGTTTATATAACGGCTATTGCTAACATAATACAGGTACATCGAGGGCTGTAACCGACCTCCGGGCCCGATACCGCTGGTGCTTGACTGGGT
>CEMJ01394029.1:6086-16167 GCA_900068955.1 Clitocybe nebularis | reverse complement strand
CGACCCAGATTATGATGCTGCGGGCTTTGTAGATCTGGGCGAACTCGAACGGCTTGTCGAGGCGTTGGACGAGAGGGGTGCTGGTGGTTACGCAGGAACAGAGGGTAGAGAAGACTGGGCTCTAGAACGGGAAAGTGAGATTGCAAGACTGGAGAGGGAAAATGAAGAACTGAGAAGATTAATGGGAATTGATGAGGGTGGTTTTTCGGCGACAGGTATAAGCCTGGATTTGGACAGAGTGGAGAGTGGGCGCTTCTCGACATTTTTGACACGCAGGGGGCAAAATGGGAACGAGTCAGAAAGCCCACGACCTTCGTATTGGGATTCACCACAACAGTCACAACCATCTTTTCATTTGCCATCTGGGGGTGCACCGCTGCAGCGAGCGATGGACCTACAACCTGGGATGAGACTGGGTGCACAGGGACAGGGACGAAGAACAGGGATATTCGGAGGGCGGGGTGGGGGTCGTGGAGGCCTGTCAGGCGCAGGGGGGCCCGGGTCGTCAACATTATGGACTAATCAAACAGCATCTTCAGGGGGCCCGTGGTAGATCCATTCAGGTCTGGGTCTTAGTCGCTGAAGTTGAGTTTATATATATATTTATACTTGTATCACTCGACTATATACCCTTGGGTGAGCGAGAACGACTATTAGATTGTTTAAGTAATCCTATTATTTTACATAAATTAACCGTGTGCAGTAAGTAAAGACTGCCACATAGATGTCATTAGATTCTCTTCCTAGCGAGCTTTATTCAGCGATTTTACTCCATGTTCCGTCTTCGTCTCTCCAACAAACTATTCTTTCGTTAACTAGAGCTATACCACACTCTCCGGTTCCGCGTCATTTTCTCTTTCGCTCAGTCCGCATTGTCCATCCAAATCAAGTCACCGAACTATACAACTGCATTAGATCTGCCAATGAACCACGCGGAGAGGACCGACGCCCTGACTCCCTCGGTTCCTTGGTGTTTCAATTCTCATTGGAAACATGGCAGGCCGATGCTGATGTCACTATCAATCTTATCCGTCTGCTCCCCAACATAAAAAGTTTGAACCTGTGGATTGGCCCAAACAACTTCGCACCGGAGCATCTGGAGGAGATGTTCTTAAAATACATGCCCAATCTCAGATCCCTCTCCTTGAGGTTCAGACCTTAGTGAGTTCTCTGCTATTCAGTGAATAACGAATATGAACATATTTCGCCCCGCCATCTCAAAGCGTAAAGAAGGCCACATATTATCAATTCCTCAAGGTAATCATCATTGTAGTATCGTATTATATCAATCTCATCCTTGTGTAGGGTGCTTATTTTGACTCAACCCTACTCGCGATTTCTGCATGGCCTCCTTCAACGGAAGGCCTGCCCACCATATCAATAGTCCAAGACCCATTTACCCCACCACCATCACAGATACAACGTTTCGCACAGCCTATCGTCTTTTTCCGACTAGACCTTCATGTATCTCTCCTCATCCATTCGCCATCATCTTCGGCTTCCCTCAAATATTTACGAATTCGCATCCCGTCCCGACCTATCGTCAAACCTCTGACTACTACTTATATGAATCATAGCTCGATGGGGGGTAATGTCGCGGGGCTTCCACCATCTATTGAAATTCTGGACATTTCTTCATGTAGCGTCTCCGATTTTGAGATCGAACCCCTTCTTGTCCGGTTCGCGAACCTCAAGCATCTCATTTTAGATGGGTGCCCAAACCTTCTCAAAGGGGGGCCCGGTTCATTTCTCGGTCAAGAGCTCGACTGGTGGTCGGCGTTGGGGAAAAGGTGTGCCCTTGCCGGTGTAAGAAGAGCGAAAGAGAAGGAGAAGGAGCTCAAGGCATGGTTTGAGGCTCAGGCCCGTAATGACGCGTCAGCACACGACGGGAACGGAAGTGCTGCCGGGCCTGTCGAGGGCCGTCGTCCCAGGCGTGGAAGAAGAGGCTTAGCGACAGCTACTATTTCCCTGCGGGCATCTACTCCTCCCCCTGCCAATATTCCTACCAGCTCGGCTAGAAATGCGACAGGATATGAAAAGAAATATCTTTCACCACCCAAAATTTACATTATTCCACCTTCACCATCACTTCTATCAATATCTTTCCATCCAACCACAAGCACAAATATCGAACCAGAGATGCGTTTATTGTTAATATCGGAGTTCAAGAAAGGATGGAAGGACGGGATAAGGGTTCTGTGGGAGCGAAGGGGTCGAATAGGAACAACTTTCTCGAGAGAGAACAGATCGAAGGCAATATTTTTGAAATTCAAAGATAAACTGGACACAAATGAAGAACAAGAAGGTTTTCAGGGCTTAGAGGATGTGAGCAGGGAAGACGAGAATATATTTTTCGAGCCCGTTCGTGAAGACGAATCCGCAAAACCAATTAATGTCCCAGTCATTTGCATATCTGGGACCGGACGTGAAGAAGACCATGCGGACAAATGCGGGCACTTTTTTGCCGGGGAGATTTGGCCAGGCGAAATGTAAGACGCCGTGATTCAAGAGATCGGTTCTTTTTCTTCCATCTTACTGTCGTGCCAATTTTAGTTAGCATAAAGACAGCCCCTATATGTTGCCGTTGACACGGGTACGCTATGCTTCGAAGACGAGGGATCTTGGACTAGGCAAGGGCTTCTGGCGGCCATTCTGAAAACCCGTGCTTGCAGGTAATCGACGCCCGACTAACTTTTTTCATAAAAACTGGCGCGCCCCCTACGTCGCTCCGTGAGACACGTATCAACTTTAATACTACATACGTATACCTTCAGACCTCGTTATGGAAAAATGAAACCAATGTCTAGAGTCTTTCTCGCAGGGAGCAGTCTTCTAAAGGGTGACATGGGGCACCACCTAGGGCGGAGGTGCCACCAGAGACGAGGAACGATTGTAGAGAAGCCTGCGCTCCCTCCGAGACCACAAGTCTTGGTGCCCTGTTGCTGGACCATGGGTACTCAATCAGGCTGCTAAATGGTTCGGCCGGCGTCTAGAAGTGATGACACGTTGACTTTTTTTAGGAGGGCTCAATATGCTTAAACCGGCGGTCCTCACATGTAGCCAAATCCCAATACATCCCGTTGATACCCTGGTTTCCAAAAACAATGTCTCCATATGATATAATATGATCTATACTCATAGGTGCCGATGACGAAATCCCACCCTCAAGTAAAAGTGGATGTAGGCAGCAACTCAGATCAAACAGCAAGCATTATCGGCGGATCTATATATAGTTGTCTTGACTATCTACGGCAAACACCTCGCATGATCTCCATCGCTCTTCCTTTATGTATATTCAACCCGTCCTCGCCGGCACCAGCTCGGATAATAGGCCAAATCGCCAGTAGCGCTCTAGTTCCCTACACCCTTCGAGTCTCGAACCTCACTCAATGTCGTGTATCACGGTTTATATCACCAAAACTCGGTGTAATGACCGAAGGGAGCTTTAGAACTCTTAGGCTAGCGTGTACCTTCTTAAAAACACCATTTAGACTTCTGTCGCACCGACAGCGACCGCAAATTTGCTGATAGATGGGCGTTCCTAGCCGTGTAGTCAGTGAGTCACAGACCGCAGAGATAGGACAAGAACATATTAGATCAGTATCACATATATAAGCGTCGGAGTAGGGATTAACCCTCCGACAAAACTATGGCAATCTGTCATGCGCAGTATATCTTTGGCATATCTCTGAACAGGGAAACCGCCATGCGGCCTAAGAGGGGCTCAGGTACCGTCCAGTCTTAATCGGAATGCGTTGCATGTCGTGATGGTTGTTTTTTTCCCGTTGAGATGTTCCAGCCCCAACCATTGACGTCTTAGATTCGCAAAATGAGCTACCGGTAATTGACCGGTAACTGAAGGTGCGAAATAGATTATAGTAGATCATGAAAGTTGTTGATGTGTGTGTATTTTCAACAGCGTTGTCGTTTCAGCCACTGGCAGCTCGCGTGGACTTGTCATGGCAAACTTGCTGAGCAATTGACAACCTTCTGACATGGACCTCCGCCAGTTGTGGGATACTAGCCTCAGAGTCAAATCAGTTCGAAACCTATCATGCACTCGCTATGCCTCAAATTGGAATTTGCGATGGCCTGGAAACTGCGTCCGTCTGACGTCGGGTTATAATAACTATAGTTCGTATTTATATATAATGACAGTACAGACATAAGGGAGCCTTACATGTATATCAGATCTAATTCCAGTTGCGTATGATACCCTTGTATTCGCTAATAAGGCAGGGTCTCTAAGGTATCTGTAGTTCACCTGTCCCCATGACAGCCACTTCTCCCATTAATATCAGCACATCTCGTTCGGACTCCCATATTAATCTCAGACTACCTCCTCTAGGGCTGACCTGCGTGGCATTGATCATCTGCCCCCTCGGAACCTCTYGTTTCTTGRACCAATARGGTGTCATMACGCAATGTGCRGACCCACATACGTGGTCCTCGTCCCCAGGAAGGGCCCCAGGGGTGTAGAGACGAGACAGAAAAAGTTCTTTCCCGCTCGATGATGCCGTTGTCAATATGGTAAAGAAATAACCAGTTTCGCGCTCGTGCTACAAGTGGGATCATATGAGCTCCAAATGCAGCGGTGGGTATTCATGAATTGAACGAACGAGATAGTCAGCATCTATGTGGGCTTCTTTAAGATTTTCACTCTCATCTAATTCCACCATGACGTCTAGTGAATTCTAGTCAGATGAATATATTTCCAAAGGTAGAGCAACTCACAGCGATGGAACCAGTCTAAACCTTTTCCAATATATGTTATGGCCAGGTTATCTTTACCGAATGCGCGAGAGACTGTTTGGGATATCCTGATCCGTTCGTCCCCTGTGACTTCTACTTGACTAGCAGACGGAAGTTGAATTGCTATGAATCCCCCTTCAATCTTTCGTGCTATCATGACCCCACGCGTCGATGTATGGAACTCGATTACTTCAACTTCTTTGCCGACGAAATCAGATCTTTCGAAAACAGCTTTCGCAGCGGCAAGTGTTCCATGGCCACAGAGTTCGATTTCGATATTGGCGGGCGTAAACCAACGGATTCCAAACGCAACCGTTTTGGGATCTTTTGAAGGTAGAGGGGATGAGGACAGGAAGGAAGTAATAGGCTGATTGAAATTTCGTGCAATGGTTGCCAGCGTTTTGGTCGGAAGATTTAGGTCCAGAAATACAATAATGGCTGGATTCCCTCCCTGAACATGATTGGAGAAGGCTGTGAGTATGGAAAAGGGAGCACTGCTCATTTTAGTCCTTGGGGGAACAGATAGAAGAGTCAAGGATTATAAGCAGAAACTGAGCCCTTTCATTTCGGGTACTTTTAATTATAGACCTCGAGATCCTCACTCCGCAGGAGCACCGGGGATCGGGCCCTGGGGGTAGACTATTATCAGACGTTCGTCACAATTCTGTCGCCGAGATTCAAGACGCAACTCAAGCGCCTTGCTACAGCCTCTTCAACCGGTCCAGTGATGAGACAAGTCAGCTTGTCAGTGGCTGGCGCGCGATTCGGCCTGCTATGATGAGCGCCCGAATGAAGAACTCCCTGCATAATCAGATATCGAGGTGATAAGGACAAGAGAGGGCTCATTATGAATTTATACCGGAAATTTTCAAACATGATGCACACGACGCTAATTTCCTGTAACACCCATGGTAGATTTGGAATAGGAGTCCGGAGCACCCTAGAGCACCTTGGTATTTGTGGGTTTCTATCAAGAGCAGAACCATTACCCATCTTTCTCGAAAAAGCTTTGTAACCAAGCTGCCTCTTGCTCCATTTCTTGCAAAGAGCGAGGGAGTCTGTCGTCGTCTGCATCAACTTTCAAGGCCTGAGCCTTCCTCCCCTCCTGTATTTCCCGCAATTCCGATGATAATGCCCCCTCATTCTGCTCTAGTGCTGGGTAAATGTCATCGTTGCGTCCAGAAAACCGATCACCAGTAAACTTTCGGGGAATGATATGGAAGTGGACATGCGGGATACTCTGTCCAGCGGCCTTGCCATCCTGTATAAAGTTGGCTGGCTAAGTCATCTAAGCAAGATGCGACAGATTAAGAACCTGGCACGCAATTGTCAACCCATCTGCTCCATACGCACGCTCGACCACGCCCCCAACGCGTTTGACCGAGCCGATTAAAGATGAAAGCTCAGAATCTATTGAAGAGGTAACGACTCTTGGTTGATCTTATAATCACCCAGCTTACCGTCCAAATCTGAAAGACGAGGAACTATCCTCGTTGGGACGACTAACACGTCTACCAGGCTAAGACTATTAGTTCGTTAAATTTATGTTGTGAAGGTATTTCTCACGTCCTGGGACAATCGGTTTGAGGTTGACAATGGCATACGAGAGGGAAGAACGATAGAATACTTGGCGGGTAACCTCTATTGTGGAGAACAAGAGGCTGGGACTCATCACCTTTACACGCGTAGCTAGAATCCGCCAGAAGGGCTACCAGGAATATTTATCATTATCATTACAGAATTTATCTAAACATCGGCTTTTGCCGCTGGCCCATGGTTGTGACAGGGTTTTTGAATTAGACTACCATTTGCCTTCAAATTGCCTCAAGTTGCTTCAAAGTACCCTTACATCCCTAGCTTACAGGTCCCTAGCCGCCCTCCAGCTAATCCTGATGATGAGCGCCTAACGGTGAACAAAAAAGACACTAAATTGTAGTTGAATTGTAGCCGAGTCCCTTGCAAGAAGTTTATATCCAATGTCACTGGCATTGAGTGTGAGTATCTTGCGTCTTGATTAAACTCTCCTGAACCACTAATCATATCGTTTTATAGGATATGTCATTGAGGATGTACTAAAAATACCATAGATCACATGAAATACGCTGAAAGGATATTAAATCCCATGGTATCTACCAAAGTTCCTTAAATACACCGCCCACTCTTCCCAGCCAATCTATTTCCCTCCACTCTTCCCAACCTTTTCACGAGACTGAGAATTATTATCACAACATGCTTGAATCGTCAGCAAAAGACTTCAAAGTTGCGATCGTAGGTGGGGGGATGTGTGGAATATTGTGGTGCGCTCAACCCCACCACCTTCCACCACCTTCCCGATGAGTTCACTGCATAGCGCCATTGGGCTAACGAGAGCCGGAATGCAAGTTGACCTGTTTGAAGCCGCTGTATGGACTGTGTATCTTTTTGCTGAATCCCACTCTCACAACACAGTAGCCGAAATTTGATGAGGTTGGAGCCGGGGTGGGCTTAGGTGGGGCCCTTAGTTTCGATATTTATTGACAGCTTTACACTACATCGACAGGCCCGAATGCACTCCGTGCTTTGGAGGGGCTGGGCGTGCTAGATGCAGTCCTTCAAAAGACGGACGAGCGCACGCCTCAGCAACGCACCTTTCTCTTTCGCTCAGGTTATGGAAAGCACGAGGTCGTCTACGATGTAAAACTATCATTACCTCATTCATATCTCACTTATCGAGTCTATTGTTATAGTACCCGCAATCCCCCCAAAACATTGGGATTGGTATCTACAGGAAAGATTCCACTGAATAGCTCTGTATTCAGTACTTATAGCCAATTATAGACCGGCCTTTCTAGAAGCATTAATGCCACTCCTTGATTCAGGCGTTGCGCATTTCGACAAACGTTGCATTTCCATCTCGACAACGGTATCAGGAAGACATATTCTTCTATTTGCAGATGGGACAACACATGAAGCTGACCTTATTATTGGTGCCGATGGAGTCAAGAGCGTGACTCGTGCCGTTGTTATTGGGGACGAAGGGATCAACCCCCTTGTGTTTTCTAACTCTGTTGCTTATAGAGGTTTGGTTTCGGCTGAAGCCCTCGAAAATGCTGGCGTCAAGAGTGATTTGAAACAGAGGCCAGTATGTTGGATTGGCCACGATCGGGTGAACTATATGCTTGGATTATGATGCATGGGGCTTATGCGTATTACAACCAGCATATCATCACTTTTCCAATCCAGGGTGGTCGAATCGTTCGTAACCTCTTGCAATAGCACTGCAGTACACTTAGATTGGGACAGATTAATATCGTTGCGTTCTCAACGAACTCTCAGATCCCCCTTGGTTCAGTTGAAATTGCCCCACCATGGGTCGAGTCAGTCCCGGAAAAAGAGCTACTAGCCGAATACCAAGGCTGGGGGGAGGACGCAATGATTATTCTTAATCACATAAAACGACCCAGCAAGTGGTCCATACATTACCTAAACCCACCTCTGACGAGCTACGTCCGCCGAAACGTTGTACTTATTGGCGATGCTGTGAGCTCCCTGTATTTCACGGATTTTAATTTTTTATAAATTAGATACCACGGCAAAGGCTCATGCCATGTTGCCCCATCTAGGTGCAGGGGTAGGGCAAGGCTTCGAAGATGTCTTCATCCTCTGTGCTCTTCTCGGAAATCCGAAAACCAAAGCCGACTCTCTTGAGGTAACGGTTAGGCGGTGACAATCGGCGGTTACTAAATGGTCTCGCTTGATAGGCCCTCCTGAAACTGTACGATGCCATAAGGCGCCCTCGTGCTAATATGGTATTGCAGAGAAGCTATATGGCAGGTGAAATATACGAGGGATACAGAGAAAACGGATCGACATTCCATGAAACGCAACAGAGACTAGTTGGGTTATGGGAGCCGGTGTGGCGTCATGATGTAGCTGACGATATTAGTATTATGATCAGAGATGGACAGGTACCAAAAGCGTATCTATAATCAACGTTATATGCAAATGTATGGTTGATGTTGATAGTTACAAGTGTATTATTTATGATTAAGGAGCAAACGGCGCTCAAGACCAAAGTGGAAATCTTTTATATGCTCTTTGTGCTTGCCTTATGTCCCCAGTATCGCTCTTATGACCATAGGTCCTCTCCATCATCACCAGTTCCGCACACTGATGTCCATATATCTCGTTTTCTCTAGAAGTCAAAGCGGGCAACCCATTAACGCAATGATGGTGGACAGCCATAGAGAAGTCAACTATGCGGACGCTGTCCCCCATCTTAACAAAATGGTGTCCATCCAGCAAGTTTCCATGAACGATACCGGCTTGATGAATTTGACACACAGCCAGCATGACTTCCCGACTAGTGGGAATAGCAATTGATTAGAATATAATGCGAGAGTGGAGAGGTGCACCATACTTGAATTCGCTCAAGTTCCAGACTGGGGCCGGACCATTGCAATATTCGAGCAATAAACATCCAAGATCGATTCCATTTCTCTTGCCTCTGAAAAAACCGTAGCATGCAGGTACTACGCGGCTTTGTAGGTGTCTCAGTTCGCCTGAGTATAGCTCTGCTTCCCTGCTGAGGGAAGCGAGCTCGTCCACACCCTGTGCCGTTTTCAATATGACGACACAGGTTGGTTCCATCCCTCGAGCACCAAGGTGGGCCGTATGAACATTTTTCGTCAGGCTCCTGATAATACGGGCAGTCTGGTGGTCCTTCCCGAGCCTCCACGACCACAAATCATCGACGCGGTTTTGCCCCCAATATAACTGAAGGGTTGCCATGATTGGTAATTCAGGTGGTATGAGTGGCTGAGGTTCTATGTATATGCGTGGGCAGCGGGGGGAAAGGAACTATGGAATCTTTAAGAGGACGGACATCCACCTTTTATAGGAGGGGGAAATGATATATGCTGCGCACAGTGGCATGCTCCGGCGAGAATGAAAGGGCGGCCAGTGGCCAGTGGCCACTAACTGATCGTTCTAGATCAAAGCAAGCCAAAGCGAGTTTTTAGCTTTGTACATTGTTGCGCTGAACATTTCAAAGATTCCAGTTCTGGGAGAGAGGAGTCAAGGTGCGTGAACGGTGCCTACGAACCATTGTTTTTCGATTAGTTCAATCCAAGTTCTGGGCGTTCGAGAAATCCAATGTACTTGAAATCCTGATATCCTGCGACGGATTTGTACAGCATCGTCAGAGCCCAGTAAAATGTTGATTTTAGTTACGCTACAATGGATTGAATTAAGGGACACCGAAGAAGAACATGATTGGTACTGTGGTGCGAGTGTAATTGACGCGCGTTCAAATCACGTGATAAAAATTAGCGGTCAATGGATAAAAGCC
>CEMJ01394023.1:25131-50396 GCA_900068955.1 Clitocybe nebularis | reverse complement strand
ACCCAAAGTTCACGACAAAGTAGCAGCCAACGGCAGCCGCAACCAGATCAGCCGGTGCAGCCAGGTCCATCCACAGCTACTGCGAACCGCCCACATCATCTTCCGGCGAGACCTGTGGCAGCGATGGCGGCGATAGCTACAGCCACAGCAGCAGGATCGTCTGCAAGCCCCCACGCGGGCTCGAGTACGCCCTCGCAACACGCAGCAGCAGGATCCTCCAAACCCCGTGTGGTGAATGGGAACTCGCGTGATGCGAATGGGAGCGCGACCAAGGACCCTGCAATTCGCCGCCCGCCCCCTGCGCTGACCAAGGCGCGGGAAACTGCCTTAGCTATAGCTGAGCCGATGAGTTCATATAATCGGTATGGGAGGAAGGATGACAGGGACAGGGATCGGGATCGGGATAGCAGAGACGTGGACAGGGATAGGGACAGGGATAGGGACCGAGATAGGGATAGGGATTGGAATAGAGACAGGGATTGGGATAGAGATAGGGATCGAGGCAGAGATCGGGATCGAGATAGAGACAGAGACAGAGGCCGAGATTGGGATCGAGATGGCTCGTCGTCGTCTACACCCATGCACTACGGTGGTAGCAGCTGGAGCGCCAGACGAGGTCACTATCGTTCCAGCTACAGACCGTCATCGGATAGGTACCTCCCGTCGCCAATAGACCGAGATAGAGACAGGGATCGGGACCGATACTACCCGTCGCCGATGGATCGATCAAGGTCACCTTCACCTTCCCGGTACGAAGGGGCAGGAATGGGCAGAGACAAGGATGGGAAAGACATGGGTCCGAACAAGAGCAAGGAGAAGTCGAGTTCTGAGAAGGAGAAAGAAAAGGAGGAGGAGCGTGTGGCTATCGTTGGCGAGCTTGCGAAAAACGGTAAAGACCATGTCAAGTTATCCTTAGCGAGCAGCGGGTCGGTGAAGGAGGATGATGTTCGAGCTTTCTTCGAGGCATTCAAGGTTGAAAAGGTGCGTGTTTTTTCTTTGTTAATTGATGGGGCTTTCTGACCTTGTCTCATTCTCGGATTAACGGTTCCTTAGGTGCTCAAAGATCATACTGGGTGGTATGTCACATTTACAACAAGCGATGCGGCTCGACGCGCTTCGATGGTTCTCGGTGGTTCACTACTCGCATACCAGTCCGTCAATATTAGTGTTCACCATCCGCCCGTGGCGTCTTCGCAGGCCCCGAAGAAGACACAATGGGAGGAGCATGAGATGGTCGATCAGGCACAGCAAATCATCACCAAGGAACTGAGAAGCCTCCTGGAGAAGGACATCATGGAGCGTGTTGTAGGGCCCCACCTACGATCAATGATTGTGAAGGAGAAGGGCAAGGGCGGCTTGCTAGAGGTGGAGACAGAGCTGAAGCTTGTGGAAAAGAGAGGGCTGAAGGGCTTATCGTTCAAGAAGCAGAAGAAAGTGGTGGAGGAAGAGGTCAAAATTCCTGAGGCTGAAGTCGAGCCTCTGGTGCCTCTGGTGCCTGACGGAGCGGCACCAGGGGAGGAAGAGCCGGAAGAGGAAGAGGAGGAAGAGGAAGAGGAGGTCGTCGTCGAGAGGCCGAAGAAGAAGAGGAAGAAAGAAGCCAAAACCAGTCGGAAGGTCGCCGAGGATGACGTTGAATCGGAAGATGAAGACACCATGGACATGGCTCGCGCGGTGGATATGGTGCGGAAGAGAGCTCTCCCCGACGAGCAGGAGGAAAACAAGCCTTTGAAGAAGAAGCAGCGAGTCGAAGTTGAAATCATGACAAAGGCAAAAAAGGGAACAGTGAAGAAACACAAAACGAAGACAGCAAAAATGGTCGAGGTAGAAGACGTGATATTTGGCGACGCTATAGACTTCGATGTCCCCGCTGTCGCTGACGTTCGGGTGACATCTCCTTTTGACTCGACTCTTTCTCCTTCACCTACCCCGGAAAAGCATGTACCGCGTGTCGTGACTCCACCACCTACGCCTCCGCCAGACCCAGTAAACCAAGGCCTGTGCGAGGACGACGAAGATCTCTACTACCTTAAGCTTGTGCTTTCCGGACACAAGTCGCCCTCTCCAGCACCAGAACCAGAAGCCCCGCCTCCTTCATCCGGTGACACACCTCCCTTTCGGAAACATATCACCGGTTCTGCGCGTACCGAAGGGTTTTACAAAATCACCCACGCAGAGAAGGCAGCATATGTCGCGCAGTACCAAGCCCGCACAACCGCCGTCGAAGCCAGAGTTCCAATTGACGAGCCACAACCGCAACATGTTACGTCCTCCAGATCTAATCGTGCCAATGCTCGACGCCGTGCTCAAGGTCTGGAGGAGATTAATCAAGTCCAACGAGCCGTTGCATTGTCAAAGGGCGAAACTGCTGCGAACGAGTTGAGTTTCAAATTCAATCAACTCCAGACAAGAAAGAAGCACCTCCGGTTTGCTCGTTCACCCATACACGATTGGGGTCTGTACGCCATGGAGAAGATCTCACGGGGAGAAATGGTGATTGAGTATGTTGGCGAAGTTATCCGGGCGCAGGTTGCGGATAAGCGCGAAAAGGCCTACGAGAGACAAGGTATTGGTAGTAGTTACCTCTTCCGTATCGATGAGGATCTCGTGGTGGATGCTACGAAAAAAGGAAATCTTGGGTACGTAACGATCCCCCACCCTTGTTTCCTCCAAATCTGATAGATCCCTATTTAGGCGTTTGATCAACCATTCCTGTGACCCCAATTGCACAGCGAAAATCATTACAATCAACAGCGAGAAGAAGATTGTCATATATGCCAAACAAGATATTGAACTTGGCGATGAGATTACTTATGGTTCGTCGCATTTTGCTATGGGTCAGTGCCACATGTTGATCGGACCCACAGATTATCATTTTCCGTTTGAGCAAGACAAGATTCCGTGTCTTTGTGGCTCTGTCAAATGTCGTGGCTATCTCAACTAGACCCGTTATAATTCATCTTACAGGTTATTCAATGTTTTCTACTTATACCCTTGTTACTGCCATCCACTTTTCTGGTCTACACTGCGCATTGACTTCTGTATTGTTAAAACTGTTTTCAACCTATTAACATATCTCATTTGTTTAACTGCATCCCTCAACCAATCAATATACATATACAAACTTGTAGTGTGACTACTTTATAAATAAGGCTATCACGTGTTTCCAATCTTGTCTACTGACAATAATCACTTTGTCCTGCCCAGTGCCATAGGTCTTGAAAAACTCACCCTGGGGTAGGGTGAATTTCTAATACCACATAATGTTTAGGCCTCGAACGAGCTAAGCACTCTCTTGTTTGGTCCATCGATTTAGCATCTGCCAACAGCCGGGATGGCGATGCGTTGCACGCAGCACCATAACCTCATTGACAACGTTCCCCACTCGGTGTTGGTATTCGGGCCGACTATAGCTATATCGGGTCAAGCGGCTTACAGATGCAAATCATGTTCGTAGGTTGACTTCATGGAGCCGATGATCCAGCGCAAATAGCAGAAAACGAAAAGATATGGCGATACAAAAAGTGGCGCACGCGAGCCACACGGAACCCCTGTTGTGGTGCCCCTGCTTTATGCCAATCGCAAAACCATGTCAACAGTCAGCTTCGGCAACCGCGTAAGAGCTTGACTCGGATCCCCGGGCATTCCCTAAAAGTAATGTAACCCCAAAGTGCTGTAAAGTCACAAATAGCACCGTTCACATGCGATGTTACGTGAGAGCATTATCATCCAAACGCCCAGGTTCGTAAACAGCCCATCTGTTTCAGATAGGAAGTTGACAGTGAAAATTGACAGGTAACAGATCAGCCTACCTTTCAGCGATAATTCCCAGCAATGGTTGTAGATCATGCGCACCTAATTCTTCTATCCATTCTTGTGCTAATGGTCATGTTGGTGGTGCCGAGTCTCCAATGTCTGGAGACAATTCCGAATTTAGAGGAGACCGCTGCGTGCAAGGCTTAAATGCAGATGCCAGCGCCTAAAGGGCGACGAGAACAATGAAGCCAGTCTGTAGCGAAGCGCTCATAATTAAAGCTCACGGAATGGATTGAGGGGGCTTAGGAAATTGCGAATCTACGCCTTTATCGGAGCATCTGTGGGTCACAATATCCGCTTCGTCGTTGAGGCCCAGAATACCAAGCTTAGAGCTAAAGTTTTCCAAGTCTCGAATATTCATGAATCCTCTCGGATCCCGCTGAAATTGGGTAAAAAGTATCCTCTTTGATTAGTGGGGCGTCGGCTTCTATGGACCTATGGCAGTATCTTCATTTATCACGCTCAAAAAAAAAATAGAGACACTAAGGTGTCTTTGACAATCATATACACGTATCATACAGACCAGGCTGTTATGATATAGGCCACTTGGCCCGCTTCAAAATTGCAAAGGTAGAGACCAGTGTCTCAGAGTACATTTATACTAGTAAATAACCCTAAACACAATCAACCATGACATAACTCATAAGTTAAATATAGCTAAAGGAAGTACGAGCACTTGTATTGATTGAGGAAACATAAGATGAATATATCCAATGAAGTAGGCAGCGACGTGACACACAACATTGTACACTGCATCCTTAGAAGCGGGATTTACCCGATACCGATGTCCGACTTCTCACCTTTCTCCGATTCGTAGCCCGGGCATAAGGCCGCCGCCTGGCTGACATGGTAGATAGTCATACCAATAATGAAACCATTTAGAATGTCACAGTAGCAGTCGAAGTTAAGCAATAATAAGGCTAGTAAAGTAGTCCTAACAATACACCAGAAATACACCCCGAATCAATCCAAGACTAGCGGTAGTCAGCCCTTGTGAGTGGGTCTCGCCTGCCCGACAAGATCTCCCATCAGTTATCCTTTTTAACCACAACGCTATACCTTCTAGTATGGCCAACGCGTTGATTCTTTGGAGGATGATAAAGAAACTCGTCCCTTTCGGTAAATGTGCAACGAACAACATCTCTGTCGGAGGGCTTCTCCATCTTCTGATGGTCTGGACACGCCGGGCTTGAAGGAGGCTGAGCAGGCGTCAAATCGGTTGAATCCGACTCAAGAGTAACACAAGATGCATGCATGGCGCGTGGCTCAGAGGCGACGTCTGATGAAAGGTAAGGGTTATACCGTGCCATCTGTCCCGCCAACAGATGCGTTTGATGCATGATCGTCGCACTTAAGCTTTGGGAAATGTCTGGATGGCCTATTGGAAAATAAGTCGTCCCATTCACCTCCATGGGGAGAGAGCTGATAAGAGGGGCCATGGTAACCTCACAAAGGGAAGGAGGCATGGGCATCAATGTATGTTTCAATTCCTTGGATGTCTTAACCGGCCTTGGGTGTTTAAAGGGGCAGTCTCCCTTGTTGTGACATTTCGCCCAAGCAGGGCACGGGGTGTATTTCATATCTATGATGAGATTGTGAGATTGGGTGGGGAATAAGTTCAAAGGAAGGGCCCTACAGGGTCGGACATCCAGTGGATGAATATATCGGCACTCGCTTATAAGGCAACCTCGCTGTACATAGGCCCAACAATGAGATAAAGAGGGATTCATCTTAGCAAGGGCATCTGAGCTGGAGCCATTCAGTGTTGGAGTGACGTTGTTGTGCATACTAAGATCAGCGT
Source organism: Clitocybe nebularis (assembly GCA_900068955.1). Lineage (NCBI taxonomy): Eukaryota > Fungi > Basidiomycota > Agaricomycetes > Agaricales > Clitocybaceae > Clitocybe > Clitocybe nebularis. Next base: position 44,782 of record CEMJ01394023.1, on the reverse strand, counting down.
TCGGTGATATGCGCGCGCTTTGGATAGAGTTTTGGAGGGTGAGATCGTGGATACTGATGGGAGTCAGCGTTACAATTCAAATATGGCGTGAAAAGGTAACATACAAATTACACACATGTCCAAGTGGGCACCAGCCTTTGTTTCGGACGAAATGCTTACAAGGGGTCGTCTTCCAAGCGATAGAATCCGGGTGCACCGTACTTGTCGTAATCATCCCTGTGAGAGAAGTAGAGGCGTCACATATCTGCTCGTGACCAGTGCGTGCTGATATTTCTGGATAGATCAGGCTTTGAGATAGATATCGAGGCCAGAAAGATGGCTCGGATAATACGAATGGGATTGCGCGGTAGGAATGCGGGGTATCCGCGCCCGGGGGATGGCTGTATCTGCAAGTTTTGTCATAGATGCAATTTCCTTTGATAAATTGATGACAGATTTCATCTAATAAACGGAGAACGATCAGTATGACTGAAGGGGATTTCCTTGGAGTCTGGAGAATATCTCGCACCGCCCGGACCTATTGGTATGCTTCCCCTTGTCATGACGTATGATGTATGAGTTGCCCTGGTGTCTGGCCTGGTAGCGGGGTACTGCGTGTTGCACCCTTTTGAGAATACTGAGGTATATAATCAAAGAAGACCGGAACCTATATCACAAGTGTAATAAACACGTTGAGGAGTCGTGTGGAGGGGAATTATGGTTAGCAAAAGTCTTCTAGTAGTCTTTAAATAGATACTAGGGGGCATGCCACGGCCGCTTGTACAAAAGGATTGCCACAGGGTGGCCAGATGCCCCATTGTGCTAAGCATCGATAGATAGATGGCACAATCATGCTTGGCTTTACCTGTTGGTTCCAGCGGGGGATATAAGGACTACATGCCGACCTTGATCTGACTGGGCCATCGCCCATTGACGCCCTTGAGTATCATGGCACATTAAACTGACTATGGATAGCGGCTGCTACAGAGAAAGAGCCACAGTAGACCTCGTGCGAAGCAAGAAATTAGAATTCGGGTTTGGGATATACCAACTTAAATCCATTCTGGATCTGGGCAAGGTTTTCGCATCTTATCTAAATCTAGTTCGTATTTTGGACCGCGCGCGTGATGATAGACATGACGGCCGAAGTTCCTACCTGGAAAGGGCTATTAGTGTTGTATTTGGTCGGCCTATGATTTGGGTCTTCTTATGGTAGGCTGTGCGTAGGTGAATCGGTGATTCTTGTGAAAAGAGTGAGAAGACTTATTTATGTATAGTTGTTGAGTCGGGCCGCCATTGGTGGGAAAAATGAAAATCGTTCTGGCGCAAAACTCCCCATTCTTAGCAAACCAACTCCGACTACTGCCGCCGGTGCCGCGGTAACTTTGCTGGTGCTACTGTGTATCATTTTGAACAGAAATACGCATACCACCCCAGCCAAGATGAAACAATGAGTCGATGACTGAATTATCGCATGATGGTTTGATGATATCACCAATATCATTGTGATGTACATCATCGATTCGACACGATGCTTACAGAGGATGTTACTATGGACACAGTTAAATAAACGTTTCGTGCTGAGCACCAGGGGTAGAAATCTATGTATGTGAGGGGAGATGTGAGGTGGTAGTAATACAGTCTAGCTCCGTCCGTGAAATATATATAGGTATATAGATATAAAAATAAAATAGCGAGGACATGATACAACGTGGCGTTGGCATGGTGGTTATGAGAAATGAGCAGTATTATCGCGGCTGGCTTCATGACTGGAGAAGACTTTGCGTCTGCAGGGAACTGTTACTCAGAACGTCGAAACCAGGCATCATATGATGCACTCGTTTCCTCGGGGGTAGGGCTGTGATGTCCTGCACAGGGGAGAAGGATGCCGTCAGCAAAGGCGGCCTATATATGTTGTGCTGTATTCGTGGTACCTCGCACGTATATTGTCCGTCTGTTTATCAAGGCTAAGTTGAAGAGTTCTTCCCCTAATTCATGTACATACCCGGTAATTGGGCACTATGTTCCCAAGTTCGTAAATGCTTCCTTGCAGATCTTCCTGAATGGTCCTTGGGTAACTCTTGAGCTCTCAGGGGTAACTTGATATGTGGCTGAGACGCTTACATCAAGTGGCGTCGGGTCAGCTGTGTAAACCGCCTGCACATCACTATCCCAATCCATTGTCTTCGCATTCACACGCGAGTGATTGAAGGCCTCTTGATTTCGAACATCCTGTATGCCCCGGTCAATGCCCCCTCATTGAACTGCGGACAGAGGTGGGTTTACCTCTGTGTGGTATCTTGACGGGCTTCTGCGATCATCAGCAGAGAATGACGAATGTCTTGATCGTGATTCTGTTAAGAATTGAACAATTGTATTATGATTGCGTAAAAGGCGTAGCGCACCGGTGGGTTGATTTTGGGAAAGAAGGACACCCACTATAGAGAAGCAACGAAGATGAAGGATATGAAAGTCGATAGAGAAGAGAGGACTAACTGATATCGTCCCGGCGCTTTTCTGCTGCTGTTACGGCCTGCCTAGCTTGACGTTCTACATCAAGACATGCTGTATATCTAATGAAGGCATCTTGAGTGTCTTTCTGGGCCCTCGAAAGCGCGCTGCGAGCAGCCAGGAGGCCCTGCTCTACTTAGGGCGTGAGATGATTCCCTTTTATGGCAAAGTAAATAAGCGTACTTGACGAGCTCGCCTCCTGCGATAACGACTCGGCTGTCCGCAACATGGGTGACCCTGAGTTACGCGACGACGAGTGGGCCAAGTGGGGACTTGAGCCATCGGATAAGCGGTCTGATCAAAGTTAAACATTAAAAACAAATGCCGAAATGAATCTGCGTACCATGCATGATGCGGGGATTTTGTTCCAGGAATCCGGATTCTGAAGGTTCCGGTGTCAAAGAATCCCCAGTGGAATGATCGCGGGGTGGGTAGATGTGTTCTCCAGGCGAATTTCGAAGCCGTGGATTGTGAGGGATACCGGCGGCCTGACGTTCGATGAATTTGCGAAGGAATGAGAGTTCGATGTCATCGGGCATAGCATATGGCGGGCCCTGTATGTCGCCTTTCTGCATGAGGAGCTCTAAATGTGACATAGTCTTGTCTTTCAGCTGCTGAAGCCATTCATGCAACTCCATGTGGTCTTGATCAGCGCGTGCGTCGTAGTCTTGGCGTCTTCGGGCTTTCCGCCAGTAAGTCTTTGTCAATTTTAGAGCACGGTTGACTTCGCTGTCGAGGGTCCGGTACCAGTCGCTGGCTTGACGATTTAATCGTACGGCGAGTACGCCTGGCTGGACGCGGAGTTGGAGTATGCATCGTCCTTCACGGTCAGGGGGCCCTAGTACACCTTTCTGTCCTTGATTGCCTCGGGTGGCGCCCCGGGAAACGTTCCCAAGCTCGGGCCAGGGGAGATCGTCTGTAGTCGTCATGTAAGGATGTAAGTGAGTATAGTAGGTTGTAGTGAAGAAATCAAAGGCGGAAAAATTGAGGCGTGAAGGCGAAAGTATGGGTATTTAAACAGTCGGAAATATAAAGGCGGGCTCATTTAGAGAAGAGTCCACTCAAGTGATGTAAAAGCGCTGTTGATGGATAGATATTTCGATCAATCGACTTATGCGACATGTACCCATCCACATGTTCTCAAAGCCCTGGTTACGTTCATACTCATCCCCAAATAGAATGTGGGTTATGCCGCTTCTCATATTCTCACGGCCCCTTTTAATCTGATGTCCGATTAGGTTTTTACAGGTTTTGTCACATCACGTTTCCAAATATTTATAGCCCAATCATATTATGAAACTTGTTGTGGTCACGAATACAACGATTGATAACGGGGGAACAGCCTGATTCAACGTGATACCCGCATTGGCATATGGACATACATTCATATTCCCTTTCATGCAGGGAAACTGACGCCCTGCGCCAGCGGCGCATCATCCGAAAAATTGACTATAGGCGATTTAGCGAGTGCCTCCAGTTGGCTAGAAAGTCACATACCGGTACAGGCACTCCAGCGAACATATTGTTTCCAAGCATCACCGCCAGACTCTCGGCCCCTATGGACGAAAGAGTTATGAGAATCGACGTATCTGGATTAGTGATCCACTTGTAACCTACCAGCCTGTACTCTATTACGCGAAGCATAAGCGGTTAATACGGCATTGAGCCACTCAAAAGCGAATGAGTGGATGGCTCGGTGCGGAGGACGTACTTTATTGCCTCCGAAAGCTGCCCCGATCTCAGCACCACTGGTGCCTACATTGACCTATGGCATGTCAAAATCAGCTTTCAGGACACAAGGCGGTTGGAGATGTGGGACAGACGTTAACAATACCCGTATCTGATCCGCTAGGCCCGATCCATTTCCCCAGATTTCGGATGTCCCGGGTCCAGAGACTGCTTGATAATCCCTATCATTGGTGCAAATACAAGGTGAGCTACTAGTCGTGACCAATCCCAGACCTTTCTGACCTGTGGCACAGCATTGTTCCATTCAATAGCCTGTTCTAGATGGTCAAAGACAGCGGCATTCAAAATCGGAGCAAACGTTTCCGTTTTCCAGATGTGGTCAGTTGGATCAGCGGACTTGGGAATTGTGATGGTTGGCTGGACAAAGTTGCCTGCATCAAGAGGCGCGTCCGTATACCTGCTCCCGCCAGTCAATATTTCAGCATCGATGGAACGGAGATGCTCGATGGTTTTGTTGTAAGTGTTGACCGCGCCCTTCGAGTGAAGAGGTCCAACCAGGGTATTTTCGGCAAGCGGGTCGGCAGGTTTGACATTTGCGTAGAGTTTGCAGAGCTGTTCCAGGAATTGCGGTGCAATATCTCGATGAAGGTACAACCTTCTAGTTGAGGTACATCGTTGTCCTGCCGTCCCAACGGCGCCGAAGAAAACCGAGGGAACTGCAATTGAGAGGTCTGCATCCGGCATCACAATTGATGCTGATAGAATAGGTGATTTTGTTATGATAGGAACAGACCCACGAAGTTATATATAGACACATACCGTTATTACCACCTAACTCAAGGATGGTTTTGCCAAATCTGGACATCACTGCCTTTCCGACAATACGCCCGACATGCTCGCTGCCAGTGAATGATACTAGATATAGGGAAATTTGATTCAGCGCCCATCTGAAGAAGGTGGGACTCAATACCTAATTCTACATTCTGACTCTCAACAATAGCTTCGCCGGCATCTTTTCCACCTGTGACTAGACCTGCGACTGCTCCTGGAACACCATTGTTCTCTAAAACGCGAGATACTATATTTGTGACTGCGATGGAACACAAAGGGGTAGTAGGCGATGGTTTCCAGATTGTCGCGTTGCCAGCGGCGAGAGATAATGCCAGGTTCCTATTTACTCTCGTCAACTCATGTGCAGCTTGGTTTCAGATCTGAAGATATTCGCACCATCCATACACGGCTACGGGAAAATTAAATGCTGATAAAACGGCAACGACTCCTAAAGGATTAGGGACTGGACAATGTTTCAATATTAGTCGGGGAGTAGTCTGGGATCCTCATACCTTCTAAAATCGAATGTCCAGGGCGTTCTGACGCAATTACTCTTCCATTCATCATCCTTGATAACCCAACTGCATAATCACACTACGATATGGTTTTAGTCATTTGACCATGTATCAGGATTGGACAACAAACGATATCAATAAACTCTTGGACTTCTCCCACTCCTTCTGTCCGGATCTTTCCCATTTCAAGGGAAACAAGGGCTCCAAGCTCATCGCGCTGAGAAGATGTATTCAATACAGAGTTTCTCTCTTCTCACAGGAGAAAATATACCTTGGCGGCAAGGGCTTCTCGGATTTGTCTCAAAATTTCTCCCCGTCTGGGGGCAGGAACATCTGATACGATACATTGGACAACAGATATAATGGGGCAATCAGTTGAAACTTACCACGAAAAATTTTATATGCTTCACGAGCGCGCCCGAGAGCGTCATGTAGTTCCTTGGGTGACGCGGTCTTTACGCGGGCGAGAGTTTCGCCAGTGGTGGGACACAACGAAGAGATTATTTCCCCTGACCCTCGCCATTGCCCGTCATAGACTCCAGATATCTCGTCCGTCGTCGAGATACCCAAGGATGATAGAATAGTTGAGGCACGGGTGGACAAACCACGCGTCAACTGGACGCCTCCAAGCCTAGAGATCACACGTTTTGCGACTATCATTATAGTTGACTATCGTTGAAGGTGGCGTTTCGAAAAGTGTAACGACGGTATACGTAGCAAGCGACCCCAAAGTCAGTCGGGTTGGATAGTTTAACGCGGGGACCATGATCCGCCCACTCAACTCACGTGATTCCGTACTCTGGGTATGTGACATGTCACACACCCAGTAAACTTGGGTTCACCAAGTCAAGGTCAGATGTATACTCCAGCGTTTATATTGTTTTTGTGTCTGCTTTCGCCTGTCCTCTCAGGATTCTCATGCATATTCCAATGCGGCCCAAAATCAGCCGATGTCCAGGTCTTTCGCGAGCGACGTTCGCGGAGGAATGATATATCGGATTTCAGAGACTAGCCGACGGCACATTCCCCTTGGGTCCAGGGTCGCCTGAGCAATGTCCAGCCATGCTCAAGGATTACCGGGGAATACCCACATTCCGAATTTCCCGGTCTCTTAGATCAGGCCTGGCCTTTCGACAGGCCCGACTCGAGTTCGACATACGTACATGTTTAAATTCGGGTTTCTTCCGTCTAGGCGACGGCATCGCCTAGAGTTGAAAAACACATAGGAGCCGTATGATTACACCCAGAAGACAGTTTGGTACCTTCAAACTCAATCCCCAACATGGCAAATATATCGGGCCGACGGTACAGGCTACAACCAAGTAAGGAGTGGTTCATCACCTGGATATGTGTATCGCTTAAGTTGGTCGTGATTCAGCGTTCATCATTAGATGGTCTAGAAACATTGTACACACCATGCCGACTGGCATGCAATCTATAAACGTCCAAGTATTCACTTTAGAAGTCTGACATCTTGCCGCTTTGTCGTGCTCATCGGGTATCCTAAACCCACGATTTTCACATTGGCAGATGAGTATCCTTCCATTTCTCTGTTTTGATGATAACAACATTTGATTGCAACGGTGGATTTTGATTATAAAATTATGTAATGACGTTATGATGATTGGTCCACGCACACATGCCCTTTTACGATTCCAATGCTTTCCAAGACACTTCGGCGACCAACAATTAAACGGGCCGACCGACTCGGCGGGCAGATAGGAACATTGTAAAGATGGTTAACTAAGTCACAGCCTTTTGATGTCGCCGAGAATACCTAAAGTTCGTTGAAGAAGGTTGATTCGGCCTCAACTGTATTCTTCCCTTTTTTCTTTTTAATGGTCAGGGGATCCTTCTCAGGCTTCCGTTTCCGTTTTTTGACTTGAGGTGAACCTGAATCTTCCGAATCTTCTGAATCCTGATCCACCGATTTCGTCCCATTATCAAACTCTTCTTCATCAGAAGATTCTTCGTCAATGTGGTGTACCTCGTTGTCCATTAAAGATGCGTCTCCATCCTCTGTATCTTCTCGCTGGCCTTCGTGAAAGAAAGCCTCCAAGTCTGTTAATCTTAGCACTTCTTCGTGACCCACGCTCCCGACCCACCATCTTCCCCGCCCATGCTGATCTTCTTTTTCGTCATCTTCTTCCCCCCCAGTTCCAATTTTAGTCCTAACCTTGTTGCCCGAATCATCCCCTTCCAATGTCAACTGACTATTCCCTCCACTAACAGCGATGCGCTCAACAGGCCATTCACCATGGTCTGCAACGACGCCCACGAGCTTGGTAGGCAATATTTTCACAGCTCGCACCAACCCATCGGAAGAACCTGTAAGAATTGTGCTCGTCGAATCCACATTTGGGATTGAGGAAGGCACTGCACAAAGCGCATCAATTGAATGTGGGTGGCTGCGCGCATTTGATCAAAAGATAGACTGAGAATGATAAAAAGGTAATCTTACCCCGGAACGCGGTCGACACAATCACCCCAACCACTGCTGCGGTTGAAGATCGACAAAATCCCGATTTGAGTGCCGACTACGATTTTTGCTCCCCTGAGAACAGAACCAAACGAATTAGCATTTTTAAATGGGAGAGGTATTATTAAAGGAATAATGTTTGATGCGAAGCGACCGCTGATAGCTGTTAATTTCGAGTGAAGGCATTTGCTTTAAGCAACACTGAGGTGCATCTCCAAATAACGTGACATAGAAAACACAAGTAGAAGTTCTACAAACCCTTTTATGGCGACGATGGAGAGGAGTTCATCTTCTTGGTCCTCAGATATAGCATATGGCGCTGGGTTCTTCGAACGAACATCCATGACTGAGAGTGTTCCATCACCACTAGAAGATTCACTTAGCAAAGTGAGATCTGCATCAGAGTTGAAACACATACCTTGTTGCAACAACCTGCTTCTTGTCCTCTAACCACAAAAAGTCCGTGATATAATCAGAGTGGTGTGTATAGGTACGTATGCAGGCCTCCTGTCGAGGATCCCACAGCTAACGTAAAACCGCTTAGATACGAAATCCCAAGCTGAAACGTACACACGCACTTTGATTACACCATCGTCGTCCCCAGTGGATAACAACCATGGCATCAGATGCTTGATTCGGTTGATTGGAGCACTTTAAATTACTAATAATATCAATACTTATAGATGTGGGGCGTAGAACGTTTGGTGGAGACTCACTCGTGTGCTCCAGGCCGAATTTCAATGTGTTCAGTGGCGGTATCTATAATGCTACCAATTCATTCCCATGAGCATCACATCTCCGACATGGCCAGCAAAAATACACACGTACTTGAGAGCCTTCGATTTTCCGACAGCGTATAGGCGTGACCCGTCATTATCAATAGTCAAACCTCGGCATGACCGTTTCGATGGCCGAAGAGAAAAGATACGTTGATGGTTTCCTTGGTCATTATAGGAGTACGCGTTTATTTGGCCTGTTAGGAGTCCCGTATAGACTGTTGCATGCTTTGGGTGGAAGACCAAATCGAAAATTTGTGCTCCAACGAAAATTTCTGGCATGGACGATTTGAACAAGGGCTGTGTATTTCGGGATTTCCCGATCGACTGGATTTCAGATTTAGCGAGTCACGGGCTGTCGTGAACCTTTTTTCGTTGGGCGTCAGATATTCATGTACAAATTTATAAAAGATGTATAACACCATGAGGAGAGACGACCGAGAAAATCCCACATGCACCGACGGCAAGCAGCCCCTAAAAATGTGTCTAAGTATGTATCTATCGCCAATCTCCGTGTAGGCGAGGGTCCGTTGGTGTCGATCTTAGTGCCGTTTGGCAGATGGCTAAGATTTGAATTATATCGAGTCAATATCGAGTACTTATTAATACAATGGACTATTCATCCCGGAAGCCTTTAGGGGGCTCGGAAGACCCGGTCCCGCCACAGCTCAGGGATGAATTGGACAGAATGGGACGGGATCATCTGAACAGCCTACCCCTGCAGAACAATTCCCATGATATTTGTTGTGTAAAGGGGCTGTCAAGATCCCAACAGATTGACATCTTGTATATCAGCGTATGATTCATTTTGACAGTGTGACAGTCGTGTAATGTAAGTAGGTGTTATTTGCTGATGTTTGAAACGTCAATAAACTGTGATTCTAACAGAAGTAAACACAGCATGCAAGTTTCTGCCTGCAGATGCGAAGTTAAAACCCGAAATCCCCCCATCATTCTTGTTCCAGTAACATCCTTAATCTGTGAAAGTGTCGACGAACTGGCGGAGTAGATGTCCAGTTGCTGCGGTAAGTCGCCGGACTCTCTGGATCCAGATCTTCCCCCTTGTACAGCCCTCGATTATCCCACAACAAATGCGCTGCACAAGTTCTTAGCTCCTCTAGAACCTCCCCAGAGACATGGGTGCAATGGGAAATGCAAAGGCTGCGCAAAGCGAGCCCGCATCTATGCCGGTCCTCCAAGTATACAAGGAGCACGTCCAGAAATCTTGAGTCATCAAGGTCGCAGTGAGAGTTCACAAGAGCAGAATGTGAAACCATCATGCCTCCAGCAAAACAATCAATGTTGTGCAGGTAGATGTCGTCTAGTCTTGGTAATAACATGCTATCCGTGTCATCATGTTCTAAATGGGAATGGGACCTGGCATTTAGGAGGAGTGCCCAGATCAGGCCAGATGGCGGGTGTCCCCCAATGTCAAGGACACGGAGTGATTGTAAAGAACTAAGGAGTCTCGGCCAGGATTTCTGGGTAATAATATCGAGGTTTCGCAGTGTGAGCGTGTGAATGTGTGCCAGAGGTAGAGCATCCCATATGGACACGAGAGCGGTTACTAAGATGTCATCATGCGAAGTATGTGAGTCTGGACCAATGATAAGATCAAGAACAGCATTTGGTGAGTCGGTGTCTAATCCAAAGGCCCGGAGACGTAACGCCTGTCGGAAGTCGGGATTTAGTTCATGGTTCTCGGTGAATCTGAACGACTCCTCCCGACCGGTCACAACCAGTGTGTCCAGCGGCATAGCCCATGCAGCGCCATGAAAATGGGTGCCGACGAGTTTGGCCAACTTCCAAAAGTTGGCCTTGAAATCACCCATCCTGTCAACATAAAAATGGAATCGGACTGCGGGTTGCAAGGTCATGCAGTCCATGATATTGACCATTTCTTGCGCGGAGCCCGTCAAGGAAAGTGAAAGAAGGTTGGGGAGGTTGATGCTACGCCCTGGTGAAAGATTTCCAGCTACGATATTCTTTGGAAATGCACGAACAAGGGTGAGATGTTCCAACATTGTAAATCTCTCAAGAACAGACAAAAATTCATGGCGTGTCGGACGTTCGGAGAACGGTAGGTGATGGAGGGAAAGGTGTGTTAATCCTGTATATCGTGATGATACCAGACCAAATGGGGATCTATGCAACTCCAGGCGCTTCAAGCAGGGTAACGGAGGCCCATTTGCTGGATATGAGCGCTTTGAGTATCGGATATCACGGTTGTCTTCAGGCCTCGATATTTCAAGGGTGAGAGATTCCAGAAAGTGATTGGGCTGTTTAAATATCCCCATTAACGGACCTATGTTGTCAATCGAAGATGTGAGGTGTATTTCATGGATCTTGGGGGCAAACTGAAGGGCACGATGTAGGGATCGTTGGTTGTGAGCTTCGACAACCGCTCGAATGGAAATGGGTAACGTCTGTGCACGGTAAAGTGTAAGGGAAGTCCATCTAGGATGGGAGAAGTCAATATGACTCCAAAGCTCATGGCACTGGAGTGCGGCTCGACGCCAGGTCGAGCAAACAAAGGTAACATTGACCCAAGACCAGGTTGGATCATCCTTGCTAGGCATCTGGGCACAATAAATGAAGATCTTGCACAAGATTTCAGAGGGTAAAGTGTATGCAGGAAGAAGTTTGTTCGATTCCTTCGACCCATTATTGCGTTTAGACCGAAGGAGAGTAGTCTAGGAAAACGATTACGAGCTGGTTGCAAGGGATATCTAAATCAACCACATACTGCTGCTGCCGTATATTTCTTGATGCCAGACGACTTCAAAGTACCCGCATCGTCAACAGGTAGACCGAGCGAAGAAGCCATTCTGGGTGATGGAAATATCGTCATTCTGTCCAGGGTTGAGCAAGCTATGTAAAGATGGTGGAGGAGACAGGCGTACCTTGCCCAGCAGAGGAGGTGTAGTTTGAGGGAAAGAGGATATTTCTACGACTCCCTTTGTCTCCTACATATGAGAACTCGGACAGTACTAGTCATGGGGCGAAAATACGCTGGCAGTCTTGGGCAAGAATCATGATCCGCAAAACAACAAGGAGCGTGGTTAACGCGCCCGAAGAACAATGAATTCCGATAGCCAGGCCCCGGGGAATGTATCATTAGGTATCATCAGGCTTGTCTTGAGGGCCACGGGAAACAATAAGCTTATTGTTGTGGTTAGACCTGCTGGCCCCGGGATAACCGAGAGCACTCTGTTCTGGCAGCATCATTCTTCGGCCTATATGACTAAGATTGTCAATTGTGCGCTAGGAGCTGTACATAGGACAGAATAAGTTCGACGGAGGATGCAAGCTTGATGATGGAATGTGTTTATGTAAGCATGTACTCTTCGCGTGCCCAAGCGGGTGACCAAGGATCCATGAGATGGCTTGCATACATTCCATTCATAGTTAGTTGGAATAAAGACAGAGTAATGAGTACAAGATACAAAGTGGAGGTATAAATATGTGTAATGCAAGTACTATAAAGATCCTGTAACAGCGCGTGATAAGTACAAAAGAGCAAACGGTGAAGCATGAGGACTATTCAGGAAGCTCAAAGTACGATCTAAACATTGATTCGCCGCGTAGGCCCGTGCTTCCGATAACATGGTGGACATGGAGGAAAAGCTGAGGATACCGTCGTGTAAAGTATGATAGGAATCCTTCTGGCATGGGCCCGAGATGTCGTTTAACATTGTCAGGCAAATCCTGGTAGTGGTTTTTCTACAAGTACGCAAAGCTGCGTGAATAAAAGTAGGAGAGAGCAGAGTGGCTACGAACCTTGTTTCGGAGCGCCCGCAATAGATCTTGAACGGACTGGCCGTCATATTTTCTGAACTTGCCAAGATTCTCTATAAATATTTTGTCGAGGCGTGAACGCCAATCATTGCCGACGATACCAGCGGCACCGTTCTCCAACGTGAGGAGATATGGGTCTTTTGGATCCCTACACATGATCTCGAATCGGTCGGATGCATCTTGCAGAAAAGTCAGCCGTCGCGCAGGGTCCCAGAAGAAGGGGTGCAAAAGGCAAGTCATTGTATCAGGTCTGCGTAATCAACCTTGTTAGGTAAAACATTGTCATAGTAGGTGGGCAGCAACGTACCGTTCATGAGCTTCAGGATCTAGCATCGAAGTGATCAAATCGGCAGCCTCTGAGCCTTCCTCCCCGAACCTCTCCAACGATTCTAAGCTTTTGGCATTCTTCAAGATGTTGACCTCTCTCTCAAATCGGTCCCCAAATGGATGCCCACCACTCGTGAGGGTGTAGTAGAATAGGCAACCCAATGCAAAGATATCCACAGACTTGGTCAATCTTGTCGGCTTCCCCGTGCTTGGCGATGACGTTGTGGTTGCTACACTCCCACGAGAGGACATAGAATGGTCGTCCCCGACCTCGTCAAGCTTGACATCTCCTCTCAAAATCTCAGGAGCACGCCAACCCACTGTACCGGCGCCCATTGCTCCATGAGCTGTGGGTAAGAAACTCGTCTGGTCCTTATCCAATTTCTTACATAGACCGAAATCAGATATCAACATCCTATATGTAGTCTTCCCGCCACCACCGGTCGTAGGTTTAGCTCCTGACAACAGGATATTTTGTGGTTTGATGTCACGATGAACGAGCTTGAGTGCATGGAGATGTCGCAATCCGCTGGTAATTTGTTTAAGAGCTTTCTTCGGATCGAAACCAATGGCAATGTCTCGCCAGGCATCCCTGTCGGGGCACTCGATGATATCCGCCAAAGAGGCCGGACAAAGCTCCAGGGCAATGTATAGGAAATTGGCGTGTGCTTCTTGGTAATAGTACCGTATAACGTTTGGATGGTCATCACTTTCTTGCAGAATGCTCACTTCCCGAGAAGCTAGTGTCACGAAATCTCGTAGGAGACGTTTAACGGCAACTGCACGACCTTGTAGCGAACCTTGGAAAACAACGGTGCCATGAGATCCAAAACCTGGAAGACCAGTTAGCTTTTTCAGGATACGGAATGCCTATTCCAGCTTTACCAAGTATTGTTTCCGACACGACCAATGAAGGCGCAGTGGGTGGTATTTTGGGGGAGTTTATTATCAGGGATGGAGATGGTGGTATTTCCGAAACCCCAGCTCCGGGGTCAGCACTCCCATTTGAGGACTTCTTCTCCTCATCACCATCTTCAGTGCTATTCAACACTATCCCTACTTTCTTTTTCTTACCCCGTTTACCTCTCCTAACTTTACGTCTCCCAGGGGTAATAGGAGTGTCACCCTCAGCCTCAGCTTCTCGATCACTATCTTCCCCATCATCATGCGGTGTGCCATTATGTTGCACGGAATCTTGGGCAATTTCATTGGGAGGTGGTAATGGGAGCGACGATGGCACTGGAAGAGGTTGCGGAGGGCTGCCTACGAGAGCAGATGTTTCAAGGGGAGGAACTAGTCCGTTAGCGTCCTGTATTGAAAGAGGATCAACCGATAGAACGACTGGAACGTCCTTGTCCACCACAGCGGCTGTATATTTCTTGTTTCTCACATCCCTGATACGCTTGATCCCGAACCACAGAGAAACAGCGCCTAGAACACACGTCACTGCCATCGCCTCCCACATATTCCCCCTTGCTGCCTTGGTCCACCCTTCACCCGCACCAATAGTGGCATTCTGAGTATTATCCGCTACGCTAGTAGGAAGCACAAACGTCTCGTTGCCCTTTGGGACAACCTCGACCTCCTGCGCTTCCCCTTGCCTAGGCAACATTGCGGGGTACCTCCCATCAATTGGACCATCCAAAAGCCTTCTCATTCGACTTTCGTGCCCATCCCCGTCTTCGAGTCTCCGAACACCAACCAGACACCTGCGATCAGTGGAGAATTCTTCTTTGCACTTTTCTATATTCCATGCCTCTATTTTCTCTCTATACTTCCGAGCTTTGGTGATGGTGTCCACCTCGGGTGGCAGGTCTGCGTCAGCGGAACCAGGGGCGGCATCGATATGCCGGTCTTTCGCGTGGCTTTCAGCACCACCAAAAGCGACAAGAGGGAACCGGGCAGGGCCCATTGCAAATAGACTTCCTGTCTCTTTGACGATACCGACATAAACAGAGTCTAGATTGGGTAGACGGGTAGTAGCTATGTCTGGGGTAAGGTTTGGTATTACATCTTGAAGTTGCGGTCGTGGTTGAAGCAAGACGAATGCATTGCGAGATAAGGATTGGGCGGGTTTGGATGCGCGAAGCACGTCAAATATGGCAACCCTATGTAACAACAGTTAGTGTCGCACGCTGCAGCTAGGGCGTGGAAGAACTGACACTGGGTTGCCAATTGTACTCCCCCACATTAACTTTGACTCCGCGTTCGACACACTATCACTCCTCGATTTGGCCTTGAATGAGAGAAGGTCTCCATTCGGGAGGCTTTGGATATATGCATCGTCTTGTGTCCTCCTGTAAGAGGCCTGGTGATGATTATCTTTATTGTTTGGCCCATAAGTAGAAAAGGATAGGTTTTGCATGGGCGGTCGGGGCAGCGCGGGGTTGTGATTGCGTGGTATAGTCTGTATAGAAATGTGATAATCTTTGTCATTCTATCAGCCATAACCTCCTTTTCTATAAACCACCAACTCACCTGTGCGACCAATGAATATCTCCGTAGGAGCAGATGTCTTAGGCTTGCTCCCTTCTAATTCATCCAAGTCGACCTCTTCATCGTTGTCGGGGTCATCGCGCGGATCCCATGGGCACTCTGAAGTGAGGGTAGCCTTGACTTTACCAGTTTCGAGCTCAATCAACAAGAGGGATGTCTCTTTCCGGCCCACAAAAACACGTTGCCCCTCATCGCCCTTGAAGCTGAAGGGAGACATGTCAACAAGTTCTGACATGCTGAATGGAAAGCGCTGGAGAGGGCTCGTGGGTGTCGCCATAACGTAAATATCGCCAGACTGCGGTTCAATAACATACAACTCCTGGTTGGTATTGTCGTCGGTTAATTCTGGATCATGATCAATATGGTTCGTTCGAATGAGGGGCCCCAATGTGGCTGGGGCTGAGATGCTTGTAGAGGATGGAAATGATGACATGGACCAGAGGATATGTCCAGAAGTTCTGTTGAGGGCGTGGAATTTGCCATCAACGGAAGCCACCAAGACAAAATCTAAAAGCTCCAAGTCCCCGGTGGTCTCTTGACCTGAGTGCAAAAAACGGCGTTCTGTAGGAGCTTCTAGCCGCTCAGAGAGAGCCTGTGATCTGCCTGGCGCAGACCGCAGTGAGACCATCTCCGCAAGACATATGGCCGTGAGGGCAAATAAGCATATTGAAATGTAGAGTGTTGACACCATTAGCGGTCATCCCGCGCAAAAGGACGGTGGGTCGTGGTGTGTGTAGAGAAGAAACTATGCCAGATCCGTGGCTGTGATGAAACGTGACACTGACAATCTGATTCCGTCCGACATGTTGCCACCTGGCTGGCCCCTTCTGGTCTAAGTGATCGCTACATACTATACACCCCGATTTTCCGGGTTCTACATACAGGTTAACATCAGGCGACGCCGATACGTACCGCTTGTACTCCCCCCTCAGAGGCATTGTCCGTCAGGATTGATCCTATTCGGAGCCCAAGGTGGAAAAC
The DNA here is from genome assembly GCA_900068955.1 of Clitocybe nebularis. Taxonomy (NCBI): domain Eukaryota; kingdom Fungi; phylum Basidiomycota; class Agaricomycetes; order Agaricales; family Clitocybaceae; genus Clitocybe; species Clitocybe nebularis. Next base: position 28,400 of record CEMJ01394023.1, on the reverse strand, counting down.
AGGCGAAGAATACTGGCAAGCGAACTCTATTTATCCGAGGGCATCCCACGATGCAACTTGTTCACTCCCAGGAATTCTATCCTGTGACAGTTCAAAGCAAGACCAAGGCCTAAAAATAACCGGGCCGGAGGGAGCAAGCAGGTACCCCCGCACCATACCCACCCAACCAGCTCTGATGATCATAATATGGCCCGCGACGAGCCCCTCAGTGCAGAGTACAACGACATGCTGGTTCGGGACGTTCACTGGCCCTGCTGTTCGTCACCATCTTCACCTACCAATGGGAGACTGACAACACTATGTTTTCACGTTTATCCCCGCACCCCTCAGTGTTCCAGGGCTTGCTAACTGCGATTCCTTCGCCCTTGGCCCCTGCACCTTCGAAAACATGTCATGAGGATGGTTCATGTTTTGGTAGTTTCGAAAGATTCATATCTAATGTTACAATTGACAAGTATATGTACATGAAGACCATAGAAATCCTAAAATGTCATCGAAGCTGTCGCGTGTTGTAAATAATTAAATACGTGCAAGCAGTGCACAGTCCAATACACAGGAAAATCAGAGCGTAACAGAACGCATACCTGCAGCGTTGAATCCATGGGTCAAACATTCGCCGCCCTGATTCTGGTCGGCCGCGCACTTCCTTTAGCTTAACGCCATACAGCAGGTCAAAGATGCGATGGGGCTTCTGGAGTACCCCAGCCATACAGCGGATCATCCCCACATACCAACTGGCTTCTCCTCGTGGAACCTGAACTGAGCGCGATATGAAAGGATAGCCAAACGAGATGCCCCGCAATGACCGCTTGGGGTCATTAAGCCTGGCTCTCCCGTCATCGGAACTCTGCTTCTCTGCCACCCACTTCGGTAAGGGGTGTTGATCCACAACCATCGGGCCCTTTCCCTCGTGTTGTGGCTTACGCCGCCTGCCCCCACAGAACCTCTCCTTCCAATACCCCGCGTTGAAGTAAAACTCCCAGAATGTAAGACGAGGGGGCTGCTCTCCAAAGTTTGTAAAATGCCAGCCGCCCACCAACCACAAGAAAGGGAACACAAACCCAAGCCAGAACGCCCAGAAAGCAGGCGTTGCCGAGATCCACTGGCGCTTCACTCTAAAAGTCACAACACCAGAGCCAAAGGCTAAATCGCGGTCCCACCTTCTGTTGATGAAAGATTCAGAAGCAGACGGTCTGGACTGTCCAGACTGCACGGAAGGTAGACTCTGAGTTCGAGAGCGTTCAATAGTATCCTGGTGCCAAACATCATCTGTGCCGTCCCTCACTATAGTAGGTATAGGGTGTAACTCTATTGGGAGGTCGCTAGCGGTCACGAAGCTCTCTGCATGTAGAGACTCCAAGTCCTCGTCGCCACCATACTGATCATCGATGTGGCACTCTGATTCGTAGCTACCGGCAATTGTGGGCATCGCCACAATATTTGATCTTGGAGGTCTCAGTGGCGGTCCGTTACCGTTTTGGCTAGGGTGGGGCCCAGGGAAAGGTGGGCTTAAATTAAGCGGAGGGATAGAAGGTGGTGGAGAAGATTTCGTGGAAACGCGGGGGATCGTAGAAGTAGTGGAGATTTGGGTTCGCGAAGAGGTTGTCGATATGGTCCTGTTCAATTGCCGAGTGATGAAGGGGTGGGGATGACACGGGGAGGGGCCTATATGAGTTTATTAATCGTCTATACATATTACAACATGAAACAGGGCGATGCATCGACGTACGTGTAACTTCAGAGGACTGCGATCCACCCGGGCTGGGGTTCGTCAGTGTGTGGGACTCAGACGGCGATGCCTCGCGGTCTGAACTCCCCGGAAGTGGCTTCGTGAAGCGAAGCGACTCTGGGGAAAAGTAATCCATCTCCGCAATCGGAGACAGTTGCTTTGCCAAGGGATAGTTGTTTGCATATCCAAAGAGATCCGTGTTCGTAGCGTAGAGATGCGGATCTAAGCGCAAAGAATGCGCGCTTTGCGAGAATTCTGGATTACCAGTATTCAGTTTAAGGTTCCATTTGGGCGACGGAGTTCCTGCGAAAGATAGTGAAGAAGAAGAGGAAGATTCGGCAGAGTAAGAAGGCGAAGTGGGAGGAGAAGAAACGGACCGGCCGATAGGGTGAATGTGGGATTGGGACGGCACCCTGACGACTGCGGGAGGGACTGATCTCGGGAGTGTCACTTGTAATTGGTCATTGACGGAATCAGTTGAGCTAATCCATTCAACATTGGAAGGCCCACCACGGGTCGGGCTGGGATAAGAGCGATGCCAGTGACCATAATGGTCATCGAACCCAGTGAGAGATTGGGGTGAGAAACGTGGAATGGGCGGGCTGACGGAAGTAGTGTCGAGTTGTAGATCGTTTCTCTTCCACCTCGACTTCTCAGTCACCGGAAAGGGTAGCCTGAGGTTATCGTCGGGCTGACTGGCTGATTCTACCTTCGGAAGCCAACGATAGAGGAATTCAAGCATATCAGTGCCCTCACCGTTCCTAGAAGGTCAAGATGGGTCGCGGTTGCTGGTGAAGAGTAACGCCAGGGAGGAAATTGAAACATACATCGGTCGGGGGAGTTATATAGAGAATCGGTTTGTCGCATGTAGGTCCGCAACGCCGGTGGCAGGTAAAGATTCAGGGTGCAAAGAGCATAAGATTACTTCCAGGCCCGAAAGTTGGCCAGTATCACAAGGCGTGCACATCTCGTCAGGCAACAGCCAGGCGCGGCACAATTCTGCGTTCCCTGCCCGTCATTCCAACCACCTACACTCTAGGTGATAGTTTTAAACGTCAACGTTGGATTCTACGCAATACCACCACATATCCTCTGCTTGTAGCATTGGTACTATAGGAGAATATCGAGGGTTTGCGACTTGTGACGAAAAATGGAGAGGATAGCTCCGTTGCGGGAAGATGATCCCGATCAAATCTTATAAACACGACTTTTCATCATGGCGTTGAGGATGTTTATGGGTCCATCTAGGTCCCAAACATGCACAGATGGAATGCTTGTATATGACCATGCCATGTACTGAATGCGAGGATAAGCTTGAAGTCAAGCCATGCTAACTTTGAGGAAATCTACTTGCTCATCATCGAATCGAAAGAATGACTCACCCATAATTTATACTTCAGTACTTCCACTAACATTGAATTGATCATCCGGACCGAAAGGACCCTCGATAGCCCAAAGGCTGGGCCATATTCACGTCTCAGTGATCCGAAGAAATACGAAGGGTTTGTACATTATGATACGGATGAAGCATTGATTTGAG
>CEMJ01394023.1:4272-17459 GCA_900068955.1 Clitocybe nebularis | reverse complement strand
GCTTCTGTCTAATTCCTTCTTCTAGCTGGGAGCTACTGGTTTGTAAGTCCTTTAGAGATACGATGTTCTTGATATGCTCCATTAACATTCCCGGATCTCTTTCATGTAGAACGCCATGGTTCCCAACGGCGTGCTTGCCAACAATTCTGCTATCAATGCCAAGACCTCCGCATTTTTATCCTACGTTCTGAGCCACCAAGACTCTACAGGTTGGTTGGGGCCTGAGGTGGGGACCTCAAAGCCTCGGTACTTGTGGGGAAGGTATATATGAAGTCAATACTTGGTTTACGAAGCCTGACCATATCATTAGATATCCGTTCCTATTTGGTGCTATTCAGATGACGGAGGTGAACCCTGCACTAACTGACCAAGTTGTCACGGCCATGCATAAGTTTGTGGCCTTGGCGAATACCATGTTGAAAGCCGGACAAGGAGTCGAGCCTTGGGCAGCCACTCGATGGGAGGACTTCGTTATGTCTCTGCAATGGTGCGGGGGACTCATGAATTCAAGAATAGAAAGTGACTTGGTCTTAGGTTATATGACAATCACCCAAACGGGCAGGAAGCTCTTCTCATTGATACCATGCAACGTTTGAAATGGAGCGGAGTACCTTGGGAGAAGGTTTTCTCTAAACAGGTTCGCCGTCATGTGGACATGAGCATGATTGCGCATACTTAACGTGTCTTGATAGTATTTCCCAACCACCGCAGGTATGTCGACCGTGCTTCTTGCTTCTTCGAATCCTCTCATGCTTTGCTGTCGTGAAAAGTGGAACACACACCTGTATGTTCGGATAACTCTGCGCTGTTTTGATAACTTATTGTTCCTACCCCTCAAGAATCCCTTTAACCTACCCTTAACGGTTTGTCAATTCCATTATTTAGATAAGCACTGTTATAACTGTAGACGCTGTACAGTGGCATGGTGTCAACGTCGCTGAAGGATTAAAGGCACTGCCTGCTACCTATCGGTTCACGCACAACCAGTCTGGTGAGAGCATCCCCAATAAAAGATTCCGGAATGGGAAATGATAAACCTGTCTGCCTTGAGACCTTGACACGGCAAGTATAGGGTGGGACTTATTATTCCAATACCATGGGCGCCCATCAGGTATCTACGCTGCAGACGAATACCTGGCTGGTCTGGAGGCAGCACGGGGGTAGGCGAGCTCGATTTGATCCTAAGACCCTCTAACTTACACACCGTAGGACTGAGTTGTGTCTAGTGGTGGTACGTCCTCTGGAAATATCGGATTGCCCAGTTGATCTCAGCCATTTTTAGGAAACGATGTTCTCGTAAGCTGGAACTCCAAGAATACGAGTACTACATGTACTAACGACAACATTCACAGTGGATCTTTCCTGTACCAGGTTATTGGAGACCCAAAGTTCGCGGACAGGGTTCGTAATATTACCCCCCGCCTTAGCATACTCTAATTTTGAATCTACTAGGTTGAGAGGATAACGTACAATGCCCTCCCGGCAACGTTGACAGGAGGTCGGTGGGGTTACAAACCTTTGAACCACTCTCACTTCCTACCTCTTTAAAGATATGTGGTCAAGGCAGTATCTTCAACAACAAAATCAAATTGCCGCGAAGAATATGAACCCGTAAGCACCCCATTCGTGTAAATCCATTAATATTGCTCATTATCATATACAGGAATCCGTTCCCTAACGATGGGTACGTCTCAAACGGCTGATTATTTCCCGATAGTCTGATGAGAAATATGAAGCGCCTACTCGAATGTGTTCGGTCTGGAGCCAAACTACCCGTAAATTCATACCCTTCTCCTGAGCAACCACACACCCAACACTCCTACCACAGCTGTTGCACAGTCAATCACCCCCAGGGATGGCCCAAGTTCATTTCGAACGCGTTCCTTATGACACCCGATAAACAGTCATTGGTTCACCTTTACTTGGGCCCCTTCTCTACCTCGGTTGTCTTGTCTTCTGGTAACATCTTGCTCCTTCAGAATTTCGAGTTCAATAGTGACACTGCAACTTTAAGCTAACCAGGTTACGGCCAACGTTGACACCCTCTACCCCTTCAGCGATACCTTGACCACAACTATCACCGCGACCAAAGCCTTCACCTACTACGTACGTATCCCAAGCTGGGTCGTGGGTGGCACGATAGCGATCAATGGCGCAGCTGCCAAGGCGGTCAACCCATCCAACGGATTGCAGGCAGTAGCAGTATCTGCTGGGACTACTAAATTTGTCCTAAACTTGCCTGCGGTTATCACTACAGGTAAATATATATTTTCCCCTCACCGTGTCTACTCACCCTCGAGCTCAAGAAAACCGGCCTCATGGATCTGTTGCGGTGCAGCGCGGACCTTTGCATTATGCCTTCGATAGTACGGGAAATACTTCGTTGTTTCACTATTTTTGCCTCACATAACGCCCCTGTCCAGTTGCGAGGAGCCAAAAAATTCTGGCCCAAAATTCCAAACAAAGTCTCGCAGTTGATCTTGAATTTGACGCTACTGTGGCCTGGCAATATGCAATTGACCCGACGACCTTGAAATTCAACAATGCACCTCCCACGTCCGGGAAGCTGCCATCGCCTGTTTTCGACTCGGGGAAGCCCCCACTTACGATCACCGTGACCGCTTGCCCAATTTCATGGTCGACCGCGGGTGACACCTTTGCATCAGCGCCCCCTACCAGCCCAGCCTGCACCGGTGCACATAAAACCATCACCCTCTCGCCCTTCGGAGTGCGTTTTTAATCGTTTCGCGTTTGTTCATGTGACTGATATAACCGCCTTCTTGTAGTCGACCAAGCTCCGAATTGGAGAATTCCCCGTTTTCAAGTCCTGAGGAAGCTAGGTGGATGATTCAAGGGGAGTAGTTGACTAGCTATTACCCACTGCAATTCCGCAAGCCGACAGCGTCTCACTTTACTGTTATCTCGGTTGTTAGTTCAAATTCGATTTTCCTGTTTTTAACGCACAGCTTGAGTGACCGGACTGGGGTATCGTTGTCGTGAACATAGGATCACATGTAGTTTGCACGGACGCCTTCATGCCCTCAGAGGTCAGCTGCGGGGCGATGCAGTTCCGGGGCTTCTGAAACCTGTGCATTTATTATCAGCCTCTGAAGAGATCTGGTGTCGGCCCTTGATGGTTAATGCTCAATGAAGGAATATACCCTCTAATAACATATATTGAAGTCGTGGCCAAACTATTTAGCTATCTAAGCAAACTGGGGCTATTGATCGTATCACTAGAAAAATAAACAGTGAAGTGTCGTCGAGGCTGTGTCCTTTAGTGTCATAAAAATTCTGGCATCCGTTCCAAGCGCGTTCCATCCGGGGGATAGGTGTAGGAGAAAGTATGTATCGCGGTGCAAGTTCTGTTGAACCTACGGAGGTAGGCTTCAATCTTCGTGTTTGAAGCCCGAGCTCGGTAGGACCTCCTCCTGTTGGCCCCTCCCGAGTATCCTTTGTAGTATCTTGTACGGCCAGCCGAGACGTATCCATATGCTTGTGTTTTCAGGAAATATGTATTTGCTCTGAAAAGCAACAACGATCCAAATCGTTACCACTGTCATAGGAACGGCCGTCCCGATGTAGATTGGCAATGTGCCATGACTATCAGGTGCGACTTCTCGTACGTTCATACCAAAGACCGCCTATTAACAATTAGAAGTAAGCTGCTGTTTACGATACGAATCAGAAACATACGGCAACGAATGATGCAGGAAGGAATATCATTGTGAGATATGCTATTTGTTTCATCTATAAGATAATATAAGTCACTGGTTTGGTTGGAAGAGAATATATCATTACCGCTGTGATGAGATGAGAGAGCGGTTTAATCAAACTAGTTGAGATATAGGTCGATATTGACTTACCTGCACTGTCCTTCACCGCAGCTTCCGTCATTTGTTTCATGTGTTTGCTGTCATTTATATTGACGGTGCTGAAGACCTAGGGAGGAAGTAGGTTTCTATATAGGACTATTATATTCTGATACCCACCAAATTCATAACGTTCTTCAAACGCTTGTCTTGCATCTTGAGGCCCATTCCTAATCGTTCAATCTCGTTCAAAAGGGTTGAGCATTCTCTATTCATCACATCAGTGGTGAACTTGTGTTCCTCGCTTGGCATTGCTTCTAATGCAGGGTTTGGAGTGTCACGGACGAATTTTACAGTTTTCTGGAAATCCTCAAGGAGAGAAGAGTAATGCAGATGGTGTGCGCGAATGATATGAAGCTCCTGTGTTAGGCCCATGTCTGACGAACCAATGACCCTAGTTTCCTAGGCCATCGTTCAGATCCCCCCCCACATGTCATTTAGAGTAGGATGACAAACCAGATTACATATGTGCCTGTATAGATTCTCGAGGGCCTCGTCCCATGCATACATGGCATGCCAGAGGAATGTAACGAGCACAAATGTAGGATCAGAGGAATTTTGGAATATACTTTGCCAATAGACGCTTTGACCTACAAGGGAATTGGAATTGGACTGTTAAAGGATGAGCATCAAAATTACCTGCAAATCTAATACGCTCATGCAGATATGCTGCACTTGTACTCTGGTCCAGACCAGCGTGGTAGGAGATGATGGTACTTCCGTTGCCCTTGCGGATCAAATGAACGGAGAGCAAATCCAGAACAAGGAGACGATCGACTTGAATGGGAGAGAGATATTTAGATTATCAAAAATTCTCAGGGATTGAATACTGACTGGAGCGGAGACGAAGGGGAGCTTGGGTGTCGATCATTTGGTCAGCTTTAAACCGACGTTAGCTATTATCTAAATGTTTGCAGTGAAATACTGACCAAGAGTAGTTAGGCCTGTAGAATTAACCGTGCTGGTAGACGAGTTATGTGAAAACCGTACGTTCTCCATGGATTTTATAAATGTGAGAGTTATTGTAATATCTATAGTGTGTTGAGATGATATTAACCACCAAATTTTAGGTACTTACGATCCCCTTGTCTTGGCTTAATTTCTTCCTGGTACCTTGATGGGATCCAATTCAGGGCAGACGAGAAGAAGAACGGCTCGATGTTGTACCTAAAGGGAATATTAAGTAGTGTATCAAGTAGTGGTTAAGATGTTGAGGGCGGTGAAAACAATTTTATTTCCTCAAGGAAGAGGAGCCTGGAACTCATGGCGCAAGAAGCAGGGGAGTGACATACTTTGCACCAAGCATTTGCAAAACTGGCCCCGATAGGTCATCCAAAAAGAGTGCACGCACTCGGATATCTTTGGGCCTCTGTAGAAGCATAAATCAAAATTTCTTCTTCGGATGTCGGGTTTGCCCTTGGACAGGGGGCGCCTAGTCCAATGCGATGTACACATACCACAGTATATACCACTTTCTCCCATATTGGTTTCTCATCACCTGGCTTTGCTACTATTTCACCGGCGTCTGTAAAGAAGCCTTCAGAATTAACATCGACGTGATGGATTCTACAGGTGCTTTTTTTTTCGACTGCCTCCGCTATCTTGCTTCGAGCAACTTGGCTCGGCGTCCAGTTTGGGAAACGAGACTGGGGATATCCTGTCCAACAACCATCGCAAGTCTTGTGATCGCAGAGAGCGGGTACGGGGGGTAGGGGTGAAGCAAGTTGCACAGGATCAACCTCTAGAATGAAAATTAGAACAGCAGTCAATGTCGGAGCGGAATTCGATGTCACCATCTTGTATATCCACCCAAGGCCATGGCGCCGATGGCGCAGCATGGCGATGCGATGGTGCAGGGATGCGGTCTTTTTCTTCTAGACGCGGCTTCCTCGTATAAAGTTGTATTGACATAATGTCCGATTCCCTTGAATATTGTGTAGCCCAGTGAGGGGGGCTCGGCCGGGGGATGGTTGTTGGAGGAACCTCGTTGAAGTTGGGGAAAACATTGAACGTGCATGTTTCTATGTAGGGCTTGTCATGAAGCGCCCAGCTGCCGGCGCTGGGGCCTGGCCGATGATGATGGGAAATTTGCCGGCTGTCAAATAGCAACTTCTAAAGAAAGGGTTATATTTAATATATCATGGACTTGGGGGGGCTGTGGCCATTGACGCGAGACTTCGAAATCCGACTTGCTGTTACCGACATAAAAAGATCGAAACGGAAATGCAAAATTCCTTTTATCCTTGTCTCTTGGCTAGTGGACCACTACCGATATTCATATCATCGATCGACCTCATTGACGCCACGGAGTGCCACGAGGCATTAGAAGTTGATATCAGGTTTGGCAGTAGGCACACATTACAAAAGCTTGGGTGTTAACCAACCCCATTTAGATACTATTGGTCAGCCTGGACAGTGAACAGAACCAACACACTCGTAGAACTCTATTCAACAATTCTTAGAGGCGCTCAGGTCCCAGAACAAGTATGATCACTAGGTTTTCCATTGTAACTCTGGTTTTCTTCATTATTTCCACGGTCTTCGTCATACATCCCTTCTCGTTTCAATTGGGTTTCCCATATATCGGCCAGCGACGTATATCTATCAACCTCACGACAGCTCCAATTCTTGCCATATGCATTCTGTGGGCAGCTCAATGTATTGGCGGAACTCAGATCCGCAACGGTATTGTTGGGACAGGTCAGTCCTCGTAAAATATGGTGGTGGTGTTTTTAAAATGATTGAATTAGACGATATCAAGCCCTATAACATTCTAATTCTTTTCATCTCTCTGGCGTACATGGCGATTACACTTGACGTAACAGGCGTACTTCAGGCCGCTGCATTCTGGGTCAGCAACAAAGGCGGTTCCAACACCCGAAAGCTTTTTTTCTACTTCTATGTCATGCTTACCATGCTCAGTGTCGTTCTCGGTAACGACCCAGTCATACTCTCAGGAACTGCCTTCCTTGTGTATTACACTGCTGCAACCAGCCTTGATTCAATCGCGTGGCTTATGGCCGAATTTGCGGCAGCCAATACATCCAGTATGGTTCTATTTGTGGGAAATCCCACCAATGTAGTCATCTGCGAGGGATTCGGGGTCAATAATGCAGCCTTTACGGCATATACCATTCTGCCCTTCATCGCCTGCTCTGTAGCATGTTATCTAGCGCTTGCAGTTCAATTCCGCCAAGAAAAATATCTCCCCCGAAAGATTCCTGTCACAACAAAACTGAATGCTCGCGAGGCCCTCCGTGATCCTATCGGCGCTTGGGTTGGCAGTATCATACTTGGAACTTGCCTTGTAGTCATCATCATTGTCAGTTTTTTCAAAGTTGACGTCTGGATGATTAGTTTGCCCTTTGCCATTGCGAAGCTTATTTTTGACCTCGCTTGGGATCACTTCCGATATACTACTGGTCGACTGCCTAGTTTGCAGGAGGAACAACCTGAGCCTTCGGATGATCCAGATTCCGTTGAGCGCCAGGGCACATTTACCTCGACGACCTTGCCAACTGCGGATTCATCTCCTTGTTCATCCGGTACAACATACACGGAAAAATCACCTGAAAGCACCCCAATATTCCCCAAACAGCGTGCCCGCCTAGGTGATCTCTATACTTCTTTCTCGGCACACTATCCGACTCTTTCAACCGCTCTCCCGCGACTTCCTTTCGCCCTCATCCCGTTTGCATTTTCGCAATTTATCCTTATAGAAGGCCTAGCCCATCAAGGATGGATCGACGTTTTTGCTAATTGGCTTGTAAAAGCATCCAACCGCCAGATTTATCCAACAATATGGATTGTTGGATCTTTAGGAGTAATCCTATGTAACCTCGCTGGCACGAATATTGGTGCCACGATTTTGCTCACGAAGGTCGTTCGTGCAGCGCCTGGGTTCCCTATAGAAAGCACCAGGGCTGCTGCGATTGCTTTAGCAGTCGCGAGTAATATTGGAGCTGTGAGCTTCACATTTTCTGCAAGCTTAGCAGGCTTGCTATGGAAGACAATATTAAACCAAAAAGGAATTAAGATATCCCAGGCAGAGTTTGCATACTGGAATATGCTACCGCTGGGAGTCATGACAGCAGTTGGTCTGGCGATTGTTTCTGCAGAGATGGCTGTGCTGTATTAGAATACTTGGAGAACCTAGAGCTTTGAGATGTGTATACCTCACATATTTGTACAATGACACTAATCCCACCATATTTTGGATATAACAAGCCGGTGCGTTATCAGATTGTTGGCCCTTGGTACTTGTCACACGTAGTTATGCGGGTTATGCCACATCACAAGTCACGCTTGACCTGCAAAATATTCACTGATAGTGCGCTTCAAGTGCGCTCTCAATTGTACCTTTTCAGTCGCCATATCATACACGCACCATGTCTTCGAAAGTCGCGGACGACCCACGAGATTCCTCCCTTGAAACAAAGGAAATTTTGCCATATACCTGGTACCGGGAGAGCATGGCTGGTGTGTTCCTCAGGGTCTTTCATGTTAACGACAGGCTGCTCATACCCCCCTATTGATAGATGGCCTGAATACTTCAGGCATGTTTCTAGCGGGTCTTATTATGGTGACACGCAATAGGTGCGTTATTCGCGTTTCGGTTATGTTGAAGAAATGTTGAGAAATGTCCACAGATATCTTGCGTGGCCATCTGTTCTCTTTGGGATTAGTGGAGTCATAAATGTTCACCCTCTTCGGGCCAAAGACGGTGGCGGATCTCCATGGTCAAGCTTACTGTGAGTAAACTCCTTGTGACTCAAAACCTCACCTTAATACCGGCCCGCATGCAGGCTCTGTGCATCTGCCCTTGTGGCCTCGTACTTGCCCCTTTTCGTTATCACAAACCCTGTGAAATCTTAGGCACAACGTGTCTTCGGTTCTCGTCGACCTACATGCTCTTAAATTAATTTTTATCTCCGCTATGTAAACGTATATCTCGCCCTCAGATCCCGAAAGTCAGGCAGCCAACCTTCCGTCTACGAGACAAAGTAGTACTGAAAGGGAAAAGGAGGCTTGGTATGGGGATTCTGACCGAACATTTGTCCCTGCTTCATTGCCAGCATGAAGTCAAAGCCCGAACATGGCATATCTCCCACCTCAACGATGGGTAAGATTCTTATACGGGCCGGCTTCGCAAAAGGTTTGGCACACGATATTTCCCTAGGTATGCCTTTGACGTTTCCATCGGTCATTACTGGGGCCCCTGACGCAGCTGAACCACTCATTGGCGTAGAAATTAGAGGCAAGCTCTCGCTTTATCTTTCCATTTGGGCTCTTGTCCTAAGCATGCGACATGCCCTGTGACCCGATATTTATTGTGAAGGTATATGAGATCGGCGTTTTCTATGTCCCCGTCCAGCGTGTTCACCTCATGCCTAAAATGAGGAATCCACGATGATTCGAGCAGAACTCGCAAAAATACCCTCCAGTTCGACCTATCGGCATCGCTTCTTTCCCCACAGTAACCTCTCCTCCGGGGTCTGTCCTGGTCAATCTCGACAGATTGACAGTGTCCACTTTTCATACTCTTCATCTTCTATGATATCCCAACTTGTATCGCTTTCTGGGTCTAACGACCCACAGATTATCCCGGGGCTCCCGTGGTACTCTTACAGTGTCATTGCTTCCGCACGCGCTCGTGTCTATCATGCACAGCTCAGTTCAAAAAAAGCTGAATGGTGTTATTCAGGATTGAGGGGCACCCTCGTTTTTGGTAAGGATAGCTGGAACAACGGGCCAACAGAGGCGGAGCACTGGTTCCGCCTCCTTGACGCCGACTCGGGGAAACCTGTGTGGATGTTCAAGATTCCGGCCGGTTTTACATACCAGCAAGACCGGCCTTTTTTCCACGTCTTTGAAGGACTAGTGAGCCCGTCCCTTTGGGCTAAACCCTTTCGTACAATCATAATATACACCTTTGCAGAGCCGCAAATTTGGACTCTTGTTTGAATCTGACGATGAAGCTGCTGTGCTACTGAAGAGAGTCATTGATCAAACATGTCCTCCCCGTTTGCACAAGTCGTTTTCAATTAATCCGCTTCGTACTGAGATGTGCCTGTAATTAGGAAATTTGAGGAACAGAAGCTTGTCCCTGAAGAGGAACAAGTCTGTCTCGAGCAATCGCAGCCCGATCTCTCCATCAATGGTGTCAGCACCTACGCTCAACTCCTTTGTCCACGTTGCACACGTTGGGATAAGCAGGGAAGGTGCTATCGAGGCATCCCAGGGGATTGACCCCTCATGGACAATCGCGCTACAGAACTTCGGCAGTCCTAATGGCAACTTCAACATGAAACCCGAGCAACGCGACTTTATCAGCGGCTTTTGGAAGGATGTGGAAGCGTCAAGTGGGAGTGATGCGGGTAGCGTGACTACCGTTGTGGATGATACCGATAGTAGTAAGCGGTCTATATATGGTCCAATAGTCGATTCCTGACGGTTATCAAGCACCAGATAAACCCAAGATGAAGCAAAGGTTACCAACCCCGAGCTTCAATGCGTTTTGATCAATAACCTCCCGGAGAGGATTCGTAGCTACTTTGATACCCCGTTTGATTCTATACCAGTTACTAGTATGGCGTTGACGCGCTTGTATGCATCTTGATGGTAGTACAGCCCGAACGTCTTCCACAGCCCACTCCGCGTGAACCATCGGTGTTCTGCCATCTCTGAACTCCGTAAAAAATTTGTGACATAGATGGATGGAAATAGATATAAGGCAAGATAATAGAAACATATGTCGAATAAATAAAGGCGTGACAAGGAAAATAAGAAATGCAAACCCCGAACTTTTACCAAAACTGTATCTTCTTCCAGGTCCGCTGAATCAAAGCCGGGACAAATCTCCGAGAAACAAAGCGCCTCTTTTTCAAGGGTGGAGTCCAGGATTGTTTCCCCCCCGAGCGATGATCACGCATATCCATAGCTTCCAATAAGGACAAAGTAATTCTTTCTTGTAGAATCAGGTCCGGAGATGGAACGGAATATATACGAATGGGTCCCAGATGATCTATCATAGGTGGTGCTTGTTCTCCGAGATCTGCCAGATGTGAGCAGCTGGGAATGTCCTCCAAGTGAAACGCGACTGGAGATAGTGTGCTTGTCGTAGAAGGAACTCGTCTCATGGATGAGCTCGCATACATATAGTCTCCCATATTTCCTGATGATAAAATCATTTTTCCAGCGTTTATTGATATATCGAGGCCAGAGTCGTTAAATGCGCTTCCCAGAACGCTAGGCCCTTCCTCTGGCTCGTCGTTGAACCATATCGAAGCTGTGGACGGTAATGCCTGCACTACACTTTCACTATCTGCCTCGTCTTGGGCCTGCTGCCCCAAAACACTACCTGCTCCTGCCGTTGGAGGTACTCCTCCGTCCGTGATGGGAGTAGGGCGAAGACAGGCCATATTCGAAATTCTGTTTAGAGATATACACCTGCTCTTGTGTAAACTTGGCTCGTCCGTGCCCCCGCTATGGTGGTCTGATGTTGTCGGAGTGCTATGATGGTCGTTGAAGTCGTTGAAGTCAAAAGACACACTATCATCCACGCGGGAGGGTACTGGATCGGGGCATGGTGGGTGTTTCAAGGAGGTTATTTCTGTCCAGAGGTCACAGATAGGATCGAAGAAAGGCTGCGACTTGACTTCGGGCCCTGATAATCGGTCGTTTGGGTCAAGGACGAGTAGCTGTGGCTTGGGGGTGAGCAAACATTGTGTTAATTTTATGATAAACCATACTAATTGAATAAAACTATCCAGCGGCGGACACCAATCCTCTTCGCTGTACAAAGAGTATATATTTTCCAGATGCCCAAACGACAGGCGATGATCATCTTGCAGCGTGTTCCCATCATTAGAAGAACTGAACGGAACGTAACCGGTGATCAGTTCGTACATAAGAACTCCAAGGCTCCACCAGTCGACACGTTCGTCATAAACAATCAAACCGGCACAGTTCCGCTGGCGTAGCTCCGGAGCTGCATACAGAGGCGTGAAAGTAATAAAATCGTCAGGCTGTAACACTAAAGTTCCTCGACCGTTCTCTCGAGGCCAGTTCTGGATACCCACGGAGGACAGTCTCGGATCCAGTGGGGGTAACGTTTGAGTAGCTCCAAAATCTCCAATAATCGCGTGACCAGAGTAAGATATCATGATATTCGAAGGTTTTATGTCCTGATGTACCATGCCGTTGGAATGCAAGAATAACAAACCGAGCGAAATTTCGGCCACTAGGAGGCGTAGGTGGTGAACAGTCTTGCTGTTGGATGCAGGGGCTGGTAGCCGACTAAATGTTAGTTTCGAGGGAAGAGAAACAGACGGGAAAAGTAGTGCATATCTATCCCACTGTACCCGGAAGCGCAAGGCCGTTTCAGGATCAGAAAGTGTTGTTGGATGGTATTCCTATAAATCAGATATCAATAGTGTTTGGAAACTGCACTCTCGTGTTGTATGACACACACCAGCACCAAGTAAACAAAATTCTCATCCTGGAAGACTTCTAATAATAACTGGAGAAATTGGACCCCAGACTTATTATTCTTAGAGCATTCAGAAACTAGATGAAGTGCAGACAGTTCTCCAGAAAAATCCTGGGAAGGACGCCCAATGGTATCGTTTCGGCGTAAAACTTTCGTCGCATATAGATCGCCGTCAGGGTTTTCTTTTAGGTAGGCCAGGAGAACTTTGCCATAGGTACCGCGTCCAAGGGTCCCAATAAAGTCATAGAGGTGGATAGAGCGCTTGGGGGAGTCTGATATCTCGGGAGTCGATTGAAACAATGATATTTGGGACATGATTGACGTTGCACTGTGGCCCGAGATATCCGTATCTTTTTTGGCATAGCTCGACTGGGAGGCCGATTGTGGCGAAAGTAGAATGTGGGCGTTGAAAAAATATGTATCGTTCTTGTTCATGGAACGTGAATCGCTCGGCCGCGGGGAAATAGACGGGGCAGAACGGCGAGAGCGAATTATATGCGTTAGTTCTTTCGACTGCGCAGGTGATCCCAGTGAAAGAGACATCTTTATCATGTTAGAAGCTGGCAATAAAGAAAAGGAAGTCCAAGCTGTCAAATCGCCTAAAGATGGATCAAGAAAATGTGCCGTAGTATGTGTCGCGTCTCCAGAGTAATCGGACATAGAGGGTATCGTAGGAAGCGAAAGTATAGTTTCGTTGTTTTGTAAATCTTCCCATGATTTGAATGTATATGACTTTCCTGGCCAAGAGCGATGTGTTTCAGGCTCCTGGGATCCACAAGGAGAGACCATTGCACTGGTAAACTGGAAGAGATGGGACCACTGGA
>CEMJ01394021.1:56347-67889 GCA_900068955.1 Clitocybe nebularis | reverse complement strand
TCTGTGACAACGTTGTGGGTATGGGGTGTATATTTCGTTCGCCATCTTGCACGTATATGGGACGAGGTCGTGGATCGCGCGAGAATCGGCAGACGTCGTACTACGAAGTTCTATCTTCGCATTCCTATATATATCTTTGCACTAGTGAGGGCACCATGGTAATGCCCCACTTCTTGTCGGGATCTCATGCTCAATTTTACAACTAGGGATGTAATTGCAGAAGAGCATCCGTGGCTTGTTCTCGCTATTGTTTGTTGCCTTCATTGGAGTTGGATCCTTGGGATAGCACGGGGGATATCCCTAGATGGATATGAATTCTCATATGGGCAGGTGTGTCCTCCAGGAGAGTGCCATTAAAGGGACCTTACTAATAATCATCAATTAAACGGCTGTAAGGCTCTGTCCGCATTTTCGGTAACACCCCCCATAGTCGCTACCTTGAAATTACTGGCTCTACGACGTGGCGATATCAAGGAATTCTTTGTTTACGGGCTACGGCCTGACCTGGTGTCTGGACTTGTTTTCTTTTTTACAGGGGAACCTGATGATTATCACTCAAGGGCGACTATCAAATCACCACATTGGCTTGTCCCAAGTGAGCTTGCTGTCGATTCAGTGCATCTTGCAACAGTTTATAAACCCCGGATATCTCAGTTATCTTCTCGCTGTTGGCCAGCGGTTCGCTTGGTGCTTACATTGTCAACTGTAAGTCCTTTGTCGGATTTTTAACGCACCAGGAACTCCTGACACACGTTCTGCAGATGTTTATGCTGGGTCAATTCCAAATCCGCGCACCATAGTCAATAACCCCCATGGAAATTGGAAGCCATTCTCTATCGGGGGCAAGCTCTTTACATCTAACCCTGCCGCCTGTCTGTCTAACTTTCGAACGCCTAGTGTACATCTGCGGCCTTTTAATTGGCTGCATCAACGTCTGGGCCTGGTCTTTCTATTACAAACGAGTCTTCGGCGCTGGGAAACAGCGACTCATATCTTCGAGCACCTATACGTGGTTTCGTGTGCTCTTCTGGTTCATAAGCTTAATTGTGGTCGTCCCTGTCGCCATCTTCATGTGCGCCGGACCGTTATTCTCGCCATTTGCTGCGTTGCCCTTGGCTCAAGAGGTGAGGAATTCCAGTATGCACGATATTCAAACCTGACCGACACGCACAAGCAACAATGGACACATCGATGCGATCCATTTCAAGGGGAGGCAATATTGCAAGGAGGCTCATATCGTTTCCAATCACCACTGGCTTCGCTGTACTACCCGCACCCGACGAATGGCAGTGATTTGAGCAAACACCTCGAAATTTCAATCACCCAACAAAGTGACGACCCAGGTCTCTGGACACTCAATTTAAAAACCAATGCCTCCGTCCTGCAACAACACCCAGAAACCTATACTTCAGTACGATCCATATCGTACGATTTCAATAAGAACACTATGCTAGCAACGTGTGTGGCAGAGGACATGATCACCATCTTACCATGCATGCGGGGCTACTTCGATCTCCGCGATCACTTGTTCATGTTTTTGAACGATACACGGACAAACACCGAGACGAGGCTTCGAGCCGTGGACAAAGAATGGATGTACAACAACGATGCGCCCAGTTTCATTTTGAATCATGTTCGACCGAGTGGCATCCTCGGAGATATTGTGATGGAAACGGCCGTGACGCAAAGGAGTCGCTGCGAAGTGCTCAAGATTTGTCTAGCTTCCGGTTCTCCCTCCCTAGATACACTGGTACCATTAGGTTTAGCGTTATGGGCCCAGGATCGCTACTCAACTTACTGTACAACACCGAGACTGTACACTTAGAAATAATCGGTTTTTGTATAACTTATGAATAGTTAGGTGGTTCCTGGTTGGTTGGACCAAAACCCTCCGGGCGAATAGGGGTATGACCCATGAGCTTTTTAGCCTTTCGTGAGGGACAATCCGACGTTGAACCCAGACAAGTCACCTTTGATCGACTTCATTGAAACAGGGACCAGCGTGTCTTCAAATTTGCCAGCAAAGCAAAGTTGGAAGGTCCATAATGATCGGGTCTGACCTACATACTTTTGAGTTTGGCGGGTTGCCTGGAAGCCAGGGTCAAACTTCAGGCCGTTGACAGGACGTGTCCAAGTAAAAGAGGATCCATTCCACAAAAGGAAGCGTATATAACAATAATTCAATAAGTATCTCCGCATAGGCACCGAAACGAAGAGAAAAAGTCTGGTCATGTGAAACGTTCATTCAAGAAAACGTCAGCATAGATCGACAGCGAAGAGCAAAAAATGTTGAGAAGGGTATCAAAGTGGGGAAGAGAAAACGTGTAGGGTAAAAGATATGCTGGGTGGTGGTAGGTCCAGTGTGTCAGTACTAAGTACAAATGCATGAGCCATATGGGGGGGAATCGAGAAGTTACCTCTAAAAAGAGCGGGTGGGATGAGACGTGTATATCCAAGGATTGGGTAAGGAAGGGGGGAACGCGGGAGGGAAGGGAAGTTAGAGCCAGAACAACAAAGAGCGGTGGTGAGGGCACAAGACAAATATCAACTTCAGTGCATTCGTCGCTTATGCATCGCGTTGAAACCAGTAGTCACACGGGCGTCGGGGGCTCGGCGGGCAACTGTATGCGTCGGCGTGACGTGCAAGCTACTTGAAGTGGCTCCTCCAGCGTTAGACTTAGTGGTAGGTGCAGGCGCGGCAGTCTCATTGGCTGATCCGCCGAATGCGGTAGGGGGTTGATTGTCAGGCGAGCTGTGGGAAACGTACCAACCAATCCCGATTGCACCACCGATGCACTGTTTTCCGATACTTGTCAGCCTGGTCGAATATATGGAAGGAAGAACAACCCTACAAGGATTAGAATGATACCGACAATCCACACCCAGCGAGAGAGACGCGTGGAACCGTTTTGTGTCTTCTTCAACCATAGACTACACGGAAAATCTATTATTAGAATACAAGGGTCGGTTGAATGAAGGGTCATCATACCTCTGTTTCTGAGCCTGAGGCTTTCTGTTCTCCTCCTTTGCAATCATGCTAAACCTTCTCCAGAAATCATCGCCCTTTTCTCCTCGATTAGGCAAAAGTGTTTCTTCTGAATTTCCTCGCATGATAGGTTTTGACGGGTCGCGTGGAACAGCTGTCTCCGAAAACTTGACAGCGTTCACTTTGACAGGTCGAGCAAACACGGGAGTAATGGGCGTAACAGGAGGGAGTAAAGGATGCGGTTCAGTCATAGTCGGCGTTGGCGAAGTAGGGAGATGGTAAGGTGAGTTCCCGGAAACGGGAGATGGCATGGGGGTCTCGAAAGGGTTTGTCATTCGAGGTTTTACCTGTAGAGCGTGTGGGTGAGGGTGCTGTTGTTGTGGTTGACGACCTTGTGGTTCTGCTACGGGTTCAGGGCGCGCGAGGTTGAGTGCCGCAATGGGTGCTGCGTAGCCTGGGCGCGGAGCAGCTATGGGTTGGGGAGGTGGTATCGGCGGGCTATTGTTACGGTGGGAATTTGCCGCCGCCGTGGCTGCGGCTAGTGCCGCATGCTTTGAAGCTGAAGATGCAGGTTGTGAAGTTTGCTGAGGCTTGCGACTCCACGAATCCTCATCTTCATCTTCGTCGTCGGTATCATCCATGTTCATGAGACCCATGCCCAAGGCGCCCATACCGGATTGACGGCTCGCAGCTTTATCATGATTGTCGCCGAGGTAATTATCATACCTGTGGTCCCAAATTATTCAAGCATGTCAGGGGAGTAACTTGAAATGAAATTGATGAGTTCGGGACCGCAACTCACACATCGTAAGCAGAAGACCTCTTGTTTGGATCTGGCGGGGGCTGCATACGTACTCTGGGCCGTGGTGCTGGCGAAGACTCGTAGAAAGAATCGGGCTCATCCGTAGCAAAGGGCGGTTTGCCAGCAAGGGGAGCCATTGTCGTCGGATTTGATTAATTGAGCAAAAAATAAGTAAAGGGGGAGAAATGAAGGTGGGATTGTAAAAGAGCGAAGAGTGCCGACGGCGGTGGCGACGATGAGAAGAGAAGGATGCTGAAGCTGGAAGAGGAGAGCACAAGGACAGCGTGACAATTACCCTGATTGAAATTATGGAATTACGCGTGACCTATTTGTGACACACTTGTTCCCATCAGAAGATCTACATGAGATCAAGACAGATTTATTTGTCCTCGATTTGAGATCTCTCCATGAAGTTTGAACTAACAGTCCATTCTTCCCAGCCTATCTGTCCTTTGACAGCTTAATCAATAAAAACTACTCCGGGTGACAGTACAAATGATGCCACGTTCCATCATGAGGACAAGCCCCACTAGCTGTCGCCTGGAGCTATCATTGAATTCCAACACATGGAGCCATGATGTATTGTCATCACCTCGGGGTTGCTTCACGACTCGGCTCCACTTCACGACAAAGATGGCTTCTCCCGCCTGCACAATTCACCCTGATACCCGTATAATATCCAGTCACACACTAGCCAGACTTGTTATATTCCCCGTGTTGTGGATTGCGCAAAATCATAAGCGTCCCACCTGATGAACCTAGGGTTACCCAACCACGTTTCCAGACCTTAAACACATGCACGACCCTCGGAACGCGAGGCTGCACCTCCCGCTTTCGATAACGATGGTGTAGAACGTGTCATAACCCGCATCCAAGTCGTTGACACCCGATACCGTTCTGTGATTCTCGGCACCCCCGAACGTTATGTGTTTGCATCAATTATTTGCATTCTCTCCCTCCCTCGGTCAAGTTTTAAGTACTCAGGATTCAGGAAGTACTGATGCAGATAATTATCACCTAGTTCACTAGACACATCCATCCCTTCAGACGAAATAATTCGCAGCCATCTCACTATTAGAACTCAGCGATTGAACCATAACCCAGACACTCGTGTAACAGACAACATGTATGCTTTGTAATGTACTGTATACGTACAGTTATTGGCCGTTGGCTAGTATGGGCTGTGTGTAGCTCCTTATTGGTTTGCGTTTGCGTATAGAATGCGATCATCACCTCCCGTAAAGTTATCTGCGCCATCTGGCAAGGTTGAAGTCAATGCCTTGTATGGGACAAAATTAACCCATTTTTGAAAGATACAGGATATAGGCAGATAACCTAGATATTCGTAGAAATACTTACATTACTAAACAAAGTATGGAGTAACTTCGAATTCAGCAATCAGCATGAAGGTTGGTTAGAGTTAGTTCTGCGGCCCAGAAAGTCACGTGGAGATATTTGGCTACGGGATGAACAATCCACAGAGACTCCGTTGTGGCAGTGCGCAGTTCACGTTACTCACCGAACGTTTATTCAACCCCACAATGAGTTTCCAGGACATTGAAGCTGGGACTGGCCACCCTTCACGCTCGCCATCGTCGACAACCAGCCCACAGGATGCACCCTTCCTCTCGCTGCAGTCCTCCCTTTCATTACAGGTCTTCAAGATGAACTCAAATGTACAAGGAATTCTCAAACTCGTGGACCAACTCGGCACAGGGAAGGATTCAGCGGTGTTGAGGAAGTCTTTGTGTGTTACCTCATTTTATTGTCTCTTGTACGGAGAGCTGATTTGGAGTTGCCGGTAGACACGATCTTACTGAGACGACTCGCGCAATGGCAAAGCGTGGTTCAGAGGATCTGAAGAAGTTATCCACACTTCAGGCTACATTAGTACGCGTAAATATCAAAGTGACGTTGGCCACTAATCTAATCCATTTAATATCACAGCCGCACCAGAAAACTGCTCTTCAGAAAACATCGCATGATATGCAAATATCCTTAGTAGCTTTTCAACGCGCACAACAAGTCAGTGCTGAAAGGCAAAGAACGGTGGTGCAAGGTGTGAAGCTCGCTGTTGAGGATGATCAAACGCTCCAATCGACGTGAGGATATGATCTGGTGGCTTTGCATCCACTCACCTTCTAACAGGTCCCATGACGATTCCGAATCATCGACATTACGCCAAGCTCAAATTTTTCAATCGCGATTGTCCCCACATGAACTTGCATACCAAGAATCATTGATACAAGAACGTGAGGCCGAAATCCGAGAAATAGAAACAGGCATGCACGAGCTGGCAGGAATATTCAGGGACTTGGGGACATTAGTCGGGGAACAAGGTCAAATGATTGGTGCGCACCTTGCATTGGCTGCGGTTGATTGTGCTCAAGTTCAATGACTCGCAGATGATATGAATAACAACATATTCTCTGTTGCCAACGATACCTCCGACGCAGCACAGGAGTTGACGACCGCACATGAGTATCAGCGCAGAGCAGGGCGGCGCGCCGCATGCCTTATGCTAGTTCTCGTCGTCGTCGTTGCTATTGTGCTTCTTGCCGTAAGTGAGCTTGACTCTTGTCTTCGAGCTACACTTATTTCAGAGGACAATAGATACTATCTTGATACCCCATTCCCATGCCTATGGATATACTTATAATATTCCTATAATGACAATTACGTTATCTGCCATGTTTCTCAGTACCTTTTGTACTTTTTCTGTTGGTGACTGACCAACTCCCTAACGCCCAAGGAGGGCTGCCTATACCCACAATCACCCTCTGCTTTAGCTTCGCTGATTTATTTTTATAAAGGTTGCCTTTTATATACTTCATCGATGCCACACTGTTTGACATTGGGACTTTTCTACAGTTTAGACTTGGTAACATAAACATGTGTACCGTCTGTACCTTATACTCAGCACTTGCCGTCAACATGTTCCCTGCTGCACAAATTTTTCGGAGCTGCCGGACCAGAAGCACTCTAAATGCGCTGTTTCCACCACTATGTCCACTCAGTTTCTGAGCAGTGTATTGCACAACCGGTCCGCCCAATGGCTTCTCCGATGACCATGAGCTTCTTGACGGTCCGGCGGAAGTCCAAAAAAAATCACATAGGTGACCTACTGCAATTGCCTTCACTGACTATTGACTCCCATAACTCCCCATCCCCGATATACGATGTGGGCTGCCTCCATCCTGGTACTTCTCCCTTCCTTGGGTCATGTTCTCGCGCTCTCCCCACAATTCATCGCCTGTCAAGTTCAAAAGCCCAAAGGCACTTCACCGCTTGTCGGATGCCCTCCAGGTACAATATACGTATCAAACGACGCAACAGATACGTTTGCCAAGTTTCAGAGTGTTCAACAGGCTGTTCTCTCTCTGTAAACCCCTATTTCTCTCCGTTCGGACTTCGCAGATAAATCAATCAACAGACCTCAAACAGGACGTGCCATAATTTTGGTTGGAGCAGGAGAATATCATGAGACAGTCAATGTTACTCGGACTGGTCCATTGACGCTTTTAGTATGTCACTGGAGGGCCGTCGGTATAGTTTATTTTAACAATTTGCTAGGGCCAACTTCCAGCATCTTCCTCGGAATCTGTTACCCACCCAAAATTCCCGGCTTCTTCACCTCCATCTGTAACATCTAACCTAGTTCACATCTTTGACACGAAATTTGTACAGACCCAAGGGGTAATGGACGATGCACAATCCGCCGTCCTCATCGTTGCACCCTCATTCAATGCATCTCTTATTGGTGCTGGGCCAACTGGAGCACCTCTCCAGCCTTTGTCAGGCAATAGCGATTTTAGGGCGTACAATATAGATTGGGCGAATAGGGCGGTCGGTTGTTTAAACTCCTATACCTGGAAGTCGAACTAAGCGCCCTGACATGTAGGCTAATTTTGCGATTTCTCAGGCGCTTGTCACCGACATTTCATACGCAAATGCTTCTTTCTATGGATGTTCTTTTGCAAGCTACCAGGATACATGGTATACAGGAAGAAATGGAAGCACTTACGTTGTGGATAGTGCCATTTTTGGCCAAACAGATTGTAAGGGGTTCCTTCCCGAAATATATTCTATGAAACAGACCTTACCGCCCATCTTACCATAAACTAGATTTATTTGGATTCGGGACTGCGTGAGTACTGATATCGTGGATCTTAATCCTCCCTGTTTCATATACGCGTTCTAGTTGGTTTCAAAACATCATTCTTGCGAATCGTGCGTGTGGCGGCGGGATTGTTGCCTGGAAGGGAACGAACCTCACTGATGCACCAAACAACCGATATGGGGCATATATAACAGACTCGAAGATCATGAGGGCAAGTTCCGCACAATTAGGTTCTGCACTCGCTGATCATTCTCGTGATCCACAGTCGCCGGATGCGAATGCGACGACTGCAACAACAGGGTTGTGCTTTTTAGGTATAGCCGCCTTTATTCCTCGACCTTCTAGACGCTGAATCACATCACAGGGCGTCCGTGGAACGATCTAGCTACTACTGTATTCCTTAATACATTCATGGATCAAAGTATACGCCCAGCTGGGTGGACCCCATTTGGCGGCACAAGGCGCGCACCTCCATTATTTTTTGAAGGGTTATTATCCTTATTTCCGAGCAGACCTACCATCTTCAATACAACATTTTATGCAGAGTTCAATTCGACTGGTATGTCGTGTACCCCCGACTATAGGTCGGTTAAGCTGATCCTCAGACTTCAAGGTCCTGGTGGGAATACAAGTTCTCGGATTCCCCTGGAACATATCCTCAATGCCACCAGCGCCAAAGAATTTGCTCTTGAGAAAGTGTTTGCAGGACTCCCGAGTTGGATTGATTCTGGGTATTTGTTTTGAACGTAATAGATATATTCGGGAGGGACCGGGTATGTACAATATGGTGACATATACAGTTCATGAGGTGAATGGATACACGTGCACGATGTCCATGGAAAGAATCTAAGAGGATATCTGGTCGGCCGATGTGGAAAATGATGATTATGTTTCGCCACTGTCTCGGATCGTGCTTTTTGGCCTGTATTTCACGATCCAGGGGTGACGAAGTACAGCTGAGAGAGCAAGTCGGCGCTCTGGATCGTACTGAAGAAGCTAGATTGAGAAAATTGTTAGAAGATGCGAAAGCAGGGGTGGGTTATATATACCTTTGATATTAGGTCCTTTACCTCCACTGAGATTGTGGAAGGGAATTTGAGGTCAACCTTGGCAATCCGCCGATAGGTGTCTAGACGATCAGGGTTAATAGACAATAGTGTGGCGGGATGGGTATACGGACTATTGACGCTACTCCGATCCTCGAAAGGTGGATTTCCAATCAAGAATTCATATGTTAGAACGCCCAGTGCCCAGTAATCGACCTTTTCATTGTGCTCCCGCCCCTCGACCATCTCCGGCGGTAAATAGTCGAGCGTTCCACAGAGTGTCATTCTCCTGTTTCCAGGAGCGTGCACACTCCATCCAAAATCTCCAATTTTCAGCTCCCCATTGATACCCAAGAGCAAGTTCTCGGGCTTTATGTCACGATGGATAACGTGCTTTCCGTGTAAATACATCAGTGCATCCGCCATCTGGTCGATATATCTGGAACTTCTTTTCTCCGAAAAGCATCCGTGCTTGCTGAGCTGTTTGTACAACTCGCCTTTACCTGCAAATTCAAGCATAAGGAAAATCCGTTTTGAGTCGTGGAAGTACCCATAGAGGCGGAGCACGTTCGGATGCCGCAGGTTCTGCTGAATTTCAATCTCTCGTCGAATTTGCTTCTCAACTTTAGATTGCACGATTTCGGATTTATATAGAGTTTTGAGAGCCAGAATGTATTTTGGTGCGGATTTGGTACGGACCATGTAGACACGGCCGAATTTGCCCTTCCCGAGAGGCCGGCCCATGTCAAAGTCGCTCAAGTGCCACTCACGGGTTGGGCATTTACTATGAGGTATATGAGAATATAAAAGTGTGTGGCTGGGCGCTGACGTACCGGGATACGCTCGAGTCCAAGGCAAGGTCCTCTGCTGCCTCCCCAGAAACTGTCTCTCCGCGCTTTTCGTCGTCAATCTCTAACCCTCCATCATATCGTCCAATATCAATAGAGGGCTGTGTAGCACCCGACTTATGTCCAGCTTGGGTTCGTAAAGACGATGGTTGCGTCGGTTTATTTGGGAAGGGATTGGGGGCAGCGAATTTGGTGAGTAGCTTCGATACATTGTTCTGGCTTGGTTGTTTGACATGACCCAGCCTAGAAGGATTCGAAGACGATGACACCGGTTGTTTCCCCGTAATCTCGAGTGCTGCTATTTGTCGTGTTACTGCTCCCACAGAAGTCATGTTTGAGGTGCCCTATATAGCGCCCAAGTTTTGAACCGACCCAGGTTTCTATTGGTATGAGAGTTGGCCGCTAATGCACATAAAACGAGTAGCTATGTAGATCATACCTGATTATCACCAGTGCAGAGGCAAAGTTATCGGAGTACAAGGATAGCCGCCAACTTCGAACTTTGAACCGAATTCGGAGGTTCAAACTTCGCGAACGATCACGTGTGCCCGTGACCATAAATGATCTGAAGCGGTCCAAGCCTTGAATGTGGCATTCGAAGTAACTACATAGTTTAACTTCACTCTATACGACAGCCCTCATACAACCCCATCCCCTCAATGATTGGCCGAAGACATTTCAAGTTCCTCATTTATATCGGCTCTCCCTCATCACGCAAATGTACGCGTCTAGACTCTAGCGTCGCAGGGCAGCTACTCCCATTCGTAAACAATCCAATAGATTACGACGCTGCTTGCCCGAACCTCTAACCCCTATCGAACGTGATAATTTGCCTATATACAACATTTTTGAAAAGTGGTAACCCGCTTCTTTTGAAATTTGGCAAACTCCACAAAAGAGACATACTGTTTCTTATACTCTTAAAGTTCTCAGCTCAACTTAGCTTTGCCCACCAGATAGCAAGTAAAATCTCCAAGCCCTAAATCAGAAAATCAAGCACTTCTAGGCCATAGGTCATGTTATTAACTGACGAAGCCTTGAAGTGATGCCAATTATCTAGTGGGTTGAGGAGGTAAGACATCACACCCCCAAAGTTGGACGTTCATGTGATGACGGATTTCAGAAGAAGAATGGTGTTACACTGTACCACGATATTTGGAATCATTGGAGATACATTGGACCCCATTTAAAGGTTAGAATTTGAAGAGGGCTTAGGAAGAAGAAGCTATCGACGGACCGCCCTTCCCGATGGCAGGCTTCTGTCCCGACCGGCTAACTTCGATACAACGTCCGGTTCTCCTTCCACTACACAGACTACATACCCCCTCCGTAGTCCAATGTTGTGCTCGGCGGTTTTGCGAAGTATAACTATCGGATTGCTATTGGGCACAAGCCTTGCATCATGGCATCTACCAATCAACTTGACTACTGAACCCAAAACTATCTCTCACCGTCAAGAAAATTCATCATACCTGGATAATCTGACATTGAATCAAAGGACCATTTTTGATTATGCCATGTCCGGCCTGGACCTAAATTTTGGGCCTCCATTTCTGGTATTTGATTTCTTTCCGCCAACAGACTAATAGTAATTTCCATAGTTTGTCTCCCCACGGTATTCCGCCTGGTACGCAGTTGGCCTTTTAGCGCGAGCTCGGGGCAACGATGTCGCAGTTGCGTCGAACATAATAAGAGAAGTGTATGTAGTCCATGAGTGTATAAATCCTCTGAATTGATCGA